>CM074724.1:400879639-400987220 GCA_037306005.1 Rhinophrynus dorsalis | reverse complement strand
TAATTGGGTGTCAGTGGCTTGATGACAGTGCAGGTAACCCAGGTAGAGTTAGGTGTCAGTGGCTCGATAACAGCGCAGGTAACCCAGGCAGTGTTGGGTGTCAGTGGCTTGATGACAGCGCAGGTAACCCAGGTAGAGTTGGGTGTCAGTAGCTTGATGACAGCACAGGTAACCCAGGTAGAGTTGGGTGTCAATAGCTTGATGACAGCGCAGGTAACCCAGGTAGAGGTTGGATGTCAGTGGCCCAATGACAGAGCAGGTAACCAAGGTAGAGTTGGGTGTCAGTGGCTCAATGACAGAACAGATAAACCAGGTAGAGTTGGGTGTCAGTGGCTCAATGACAGCACAGGTAACCCAGGTAAAGTTGGGTGTCAGTGGCTTGATGACAGCGCAGGTAACCCAGGTAGAGTTGGGTGTCAGTGGCTTGATGACAGCACAGGTAACCCAGGTAGAGTTGGGTGTCAATAGCTTGATGACAGCGCAGGTAACCCAGGTAGAGTTGGGTGTCAATAGCTTGATGACAGTGCAGGTAACCCAGTAGAGTTAGGTGTCAGTGGCTCGATAACAGCGCAGGTAACCCAGCAGTGTTGGGTGTCAGTGGCTTGATGACAGCACAGGTAACCCAGGTAGAGTTGGGTGTCAGTGGCTTGATGACAGTGCAGGTAACCCAGGTAGAGTTAGGTGTCAGTGCTCGATAACAGCGCAGGTAAGCCAGGCAGTGTTGGGTGTCAGTGGCTTGATGACAGCGCAGGTAACCAGGTAGAGTTGGGTGTCAATAGCTTGATGACAGCGCAGGTAACCCAGGTAGAGTTGGGTGTCAATAGCTTGATGACAGTGCAGGTAACCCAGGTAGAGTTGGGTGTCAGTGGCTCGATGACAGCGCAGGTAACCCAGGTAGAGTTGGGGTGTCAGTGGCTTGATGACAGCGCAGGTAACCCAGGTAGAGTTGGGTGTCAATAGCTTGATGACAGTGCAGGTAACCCAGGTAGAGTTAGGTGTCAGTGGATCGATGACAGTGCAGGTAACCCAGGTAGAGTTGGGGTGTCAGTGGCTCGATGACAGCGCAGGTAACCCAGGTAGAGTTGGGTGTCAGTGGCTCGATGACAGCGCAGGTAACCCAGGTAGAGTTGGGAGTCAATAGCTTGATGACAGTGCAGGTAACCCACGTAGAGTTAGGTGTCAGTGGATCGATGACAGTGCAGGTAACCCAGGTAGAGTTAGGTGTCAGTGGTTCAATGACAGAGCAGGTAACCCAGGTAGAGTTGGGTGTCAGTGGCTGCATGACAGCACAGGTAGCCCAGGCAGTGTTGGGTGTCAGTTGCTCGATGACAGAGCAGGTAACCCAGGTAGAGTTAGGTGTCAGTAGATCGATGACAGCGCAGGTAATCCAGGTAGAGTTAGGGGTCAGTGGCTTGATGACAGCGCAGGTAACCCAGGTAGAGTTGGGTGTCAGTGGCTCAATGACAGAGCAGGTAACCCAGGTAGAGTTGGGTGTCAGTGGCTTGATGACAGCGCATGTAACCCAGGTAGAGTTAGGTGTCAGTGGCTCGATGACAGCACAGGTAACCCAGGCAGTGTTTGGTGTCAGTGGCTTGATGACAGAGCAGGTAACCCTGGCAGTGTTTGGTGTCAGTGGCTTGATGACAGCGCAGGTAACCCAGGTAGAGTTGGGTTTTCAGTGGCTCGATGACAGCGCAGGTAACCCAGGTACAGTTGGGTGTCAGTGGCTCGATGACAGTGCAGGTAACCCAGGTACAGTTGGGTGTCAGTGGCTCGATGACAGCACAGGTAACCCAGGTAGAGTTGGGTGTCAGTGGCTCGATGACAGCGCAGGTAACCCAGGTAGAGTTGGGTGTCAGTGGCTTGATGACAGCGCAGGTAACCAAGGTAGAGTTGGGTGTCAGTGGCTCAATGACAGTGCAGGTAACCCAGGTAGAGTTAGGTGTCAGTGGCTCAATGACAGCGCAGTTAACCCAGGTACAGTTGGGTGTCAGTGGCTTGATGACAGCGCAGGTAACCCAGGGAGAGTTGGGTGTCAGTGGCTTGATGACAGCGCAGGTAACCCATGTAGAGTTGGGTATCAGTGGCTTGATGACAGCGCAGGTAACCAAGGTAGTGTTGGGTGTCAGTGGCTTGATGACAGCGCAGGTAACCAAGGTAGTGTTGGGTGTCAGTGACTTGATGACTGCGCAGGTAACCCAGGTAGAGTTGGGTGTCAGTGGCTTGATGACAGCGCAGGTAACCCAGGGAGAGTTGGGGTGTCAGTGGCTTGATGACAGCGCAGGTAACCCAGGTAGAGTTGGGTGTCAATAGCTTGATGACAGAGCAGGTAACCCAGGTAGAGTTGGGTGTCAGTGGCTCGATGATAGAGCACGTAACCCAGGTAGAGTTGGGTGTCAGTGGCTTGATGACAGTGCAGGTAACCCAGATAGAGTTGGGTGTCAGTGGCTTGATGACAGCGCAGGGTAACCCAGGTAGAGTTGGGTGTCAGTGGCTTGATGACAGCGCAGGTAACCCAGGTAGAGTTGGGTGTCAGTGGCTTGATGACAGCACAGGTAACCCAGGTAGAGTAGAGTTGGGTGTCAGTGGCTTGATGACAGCGCAGGTAACGCAGATAGCGTTGGGTGTCAGTGGCTTGATGACAGCGCAGGTAACCCAGGTAGAGTTGGGTGTCAGTGCTTGATGACAGTGCAGGTAACCAAGGTAGAGTTGGGTGTCAGTGGCTTGATGACAGCGCAGGTAACCCAGGCAGAGTTGGGTGTCAGTGGCTTGATGACAGCGCAGGTAACCCAGGTAGAGTTGGGTGTCAGTGGCTTGATGACAGTGCAGGTAACCAAGGTAGAGTTGGGGGTCAGTGGCTTGATGACAGTGCAGGTAACCCAGGTAGAGTTGGGTGTCAGTGGCTTGATGACAGCGCAGGTAACCCAGGCAGAGTTGGGTGTCAGTGGCTCAATGACAGCGCAGTTAACCCAGGTAGAGTTGGGTGTCAGTGGCTTGATGACAGAGCAGGTAACCCAGGTAGAGTTGGGTATCAGTGGCTCGATGATAGAGCAGGTAAACCAGGTAGAGTTGGGTGTCAGTGGCTTGATGACAGCGCAGGTAACCCAGGGAGAGTTGGGTGTCAGTGGCTTGATGACAGCGCAGGTAACCCAGGTAGAGTTGGGTGTCAGTGGCTTGATGACAGAGCAGGTAACCCAGGTAGAGTTGGGTGTCAGTGGCTCGATGATAAAGCAGGTAACCCAGGGAGAGTTGGGTGTCAGTGGCTTGATGACAGCGCAGGTAACCCAGGGAGAGTTGGGTGTCAGTGGCTTGATGACAGCGCAGGTAACCCAGGTAGAGTTGGGTGTCAGTGGGTCGATGACAGCGCAGGTAACCCAGGTAGAGATGGGTGTCAGTGGCTTGATGACAGCGCAAGCAACCAAAGTGGAGTTGGGTGTCAGTTGCTTGATGACAGTGCAGGTCACCAAGGTAGAGTTGGCTGTCAATAGCTTGATGACAGCGCAGGTAATCCAGGTAGAGATGGGTTTCAATAGCTTGATGACAGCTCAGGTAACCCAGGTAGAGTTGGATGTCAGTGGCTCAATGACAGCGCAGGTAACCAAGGTAGAGTTGGGTGTCAGTGGCTCAATGACAGAACAGATAAACCAGGTAGAGTTGGGTGTCAGTGGCTCAATGACAGCACAGGTAACCCAGGTAAAGTTGGGTGTCAGTGGCTTGATGACAGCGCAGGTAACCCAGGTAGAGTTGGGTGTCAGTGGCTTGATGACAGCACAGGTAACCCAGGTAGAGTTGGGTGTCAATAGCTTGATGACAGCGCAGATAACCCAGGTAGAGTTGGGTGTCAATAGCTTGATGACAGTGCAGGTAACCCAGGTAGAGTTAGGTGTCAGTGGCTCGATAACAGCGCAGGTAACCCAGGCAGTGTTGGGTGTCAGTGGCTTGATGACAGCACAGGTAACCCAGGTAGAGTTGGGTGTCAGTGGCTTGATGACAGTGTAGGTAACCCAGGTAGAGTTAGGTGTCAGTGGCTTGATGACAGCGCAGGTAACCCAGGTAGAGTTGGGTTTCAGTGGCTTGATGACAGTGCAGGTAACCCATGTAGAGTTGGGTGTCAGTGGCTTGATGACAGCGCAGGTAACCCAGGTAGAGTTGGGTGTCAGTGGCTTGATGACAGCGCAGGTAACCCAGGTAGAGTTGGGTGTCAGTGGCTTGATGACAGCGCAGGTAACCCAGGTAGAGTTGGGTGTCAGTGGCTTGATGACAGCGCAGGTAACCCAGGTAGAGTTGGGTGTCAGTGGCTTGATGACAGAGCAGGTAACCCAGGTAGAGTTGGGTTTCAGTGGCTTGATGACAGAGCAGGTAACCCATGTAGAGTTAGGTGTCAGTGGCTTGATGACAGCGCAGGTAACCCAGATAGCGTTGGGTGTCAGTGGCTTGATGACAGCGCAGGTAACCCAGATAGAGTTGGGTGTCAGTGGCTTGATGAAAGCGCAGGTAACCCAGGTAGAGTTGGGTGTCAGTGGCTCAATGACAGCGCAGTTAACCCAGGTAGAGTTGGGTGTCAGTGGCTCGATGATAGAGCAGTTAACCCAGGTAGAGTTGGGTGTCAGTGGCTTGATGACAGCGCAGGTAACCCAGGTAGAGTTGGGTGTCAGTGGCTTGATGACAGCGCAGGTAACCCAGGGAGAGTTGGTTGTCAGTGGCTTGATGACAGCGCAGGTAACCCAGGTAGAGTTGGGTGTCAATAGCTTGATGAAAGAGCAGGTAACCCAGGTAGAGTTGGGTGTCAGTGGCTCGATGATAGAGCAGGTAACCCAGGTAGAGTTGGGTGTCAGTGGCTTGATGACAGTGCAGGTAACCCAGATAGAGTTGGGTGTCAGTGGCTTGATGACAGCGCAGGTAACCCAGGTAGAGTTGGGTGTCAGTGGCTTGATGACAGCGCAGGTAACCCAGGTAGAGTTGGGTGTCAGTGGCTTGATGACAGCGCAGGTAACCCAGGTAGAGTTGGGTGTCAGTGGCTTGATGACAGCGCAGGTAACCCAGATAGCATTGGGTGTCAGTGGCTTGATGACAGCGCAGGTAACCCAGGTAGAGTTGGGTGTCAGTGGCTTGATGACAGTGCAGGTAACCAAGGTAGAGTTGGGTGTCAGTGGCTTGATGACAGCGCAGGTAACCCAGGCAGAGTTGGGTGTCAGTGGCTCAATGACAGCGCAGTTAACCCAGGTAGAGTTGGGTGTCAGTGGCTTGATGACAGAGCAGGTAACCCAGGTAGAGTTGGGTGTCAGTGGCTTGATGACAGCGCAGGTAACCCAGGGAGAGTTGAGTGTCAGTGGCTTGATGACAGCGCAGGTAACCCAGGTAGAGTTGGGTGTCAGTGGCTTGATGACAGAGCAGGTAACCCAGGTAGAGTTGGGTGTCAGTGGCTCGATGATAGAGCAGGTAACCCAGGGAGAGTTGGGTGTCAGTGGCTTGATGACAGCGCAGGTAACCCATGTAGAGTTAGGTGTCAGTAGCTTGATGACAGCGCAGGTAACCCAGGTAGAGTTGGGTGTCAGTGGCTTGATGACAGAGCAGGTAACCCAGGTAGAGTTGGGTGTCAGTGACTTGATGACAGCTCAGGTAACCCAGGTTGAGTTGGGTGTCAGTGGCTTGATGACAGCGCAGGTAACCCAGGTAGAGTTGGGTTTCAGTGGCTTGATGACAGCGCAGGTAACCCAGGTAGAGTTGGGTGTCAGTGGCTTGATGACAGCGCAGGTAACCCAGGTAGAGTTGGGTGTCAATAGCTTGATGACAGAGCAGGTAACCCAGGTAGAGTTGGGTGTCAATAGCTTGATGACAGAGCAGGTAACCCAGGTAGAGTTGGGTGTCAGTGGCTCGATGATAGAGCAGGTAACCCAGGTAGAGTTGGGTGTCAGTGGCTTGAAGACAGCGCAGGTAACCCAGGTAGAGTTGGGTGTCAGTGGCTTGATGACAGCGCAGGTAACCCAGGTAGAGTTGGGTGTCAGTGGCTTGATGACAGAGCAGGTAACCCAGGTAGAGTTGGGTTTCAGTGGCTTGATGACAGTGCAGGTAACCCAGGTAGAGTTGGGTGTCAGTGGCTTGATGACAGTGCAGGTAACCCAGGTAGAGTTGGGTGTCAGTGGCTTGATGACAGTGCAGGTAACCCACGCAGAGTTGGGTGTCAGTGGCTTGATGACAGCGCAGGTAACCCAGGTAGAGTTGGGTGTCAGTGGCTTGATGACAGCGCAGGTAACCCAGGTAGAGTTGGGTGTCAGTGGCTTGATGACAGCGCAGGTAACCCAGGTAGAGTTGGGTGTCAGTGGCTTGATGACAGAGCAGGTAACCCAGGTAGAGTTGGGTTTCAGTGGCTTGATGACAGAGCAGGTAACCCATGTAGAGTTAGGTGTCAGTGGCTTGATGACAGCGCAGGTAACCCAGGTAGCGTTGGGTGTCAGTGGCTTGATGACAGCGCAGGTAACCCAGGTAGAGTTGGGTGTCAGTGGCTTGATGACAGAGCAGGTAACCCAGTTAGAGTTGGGTGTCAGTGGCTTGATGACAGAGCAGGTAACCCAGGTAGAGTTGGGTGTCAGTGACTTGATGACAGCTCAGGTAACCCAGGTTGAGTTGGGTGTCAGTGGCTTGATGACAGCGCAGGTAACCCAGGTAGAGTTGGGTTTCAGTGGCTTGATGACAGCGCAGGTAACCCAGGTAGAGTTGGGTGTCAGTGGCTTGATGACAGCGCAGGTAACCCAGGTAGAGTTGGGTGTCAATAGCTTGATGACAGAGCAGGTAACCCAGGTAGAGTTGGGTGTCAATAGCTTGATGACAGAGCAGGTAACCCAGGTAGAGTTGGGTGTCAGTGGCTCGATGATAGAGCAGGTAACCCAGGTAGAGTTGGGTGTCAGTGGCTTGAAGACAGCGCAGGTAACCCAGGTAGAGTTGGGTGTCAGTGGCTTGATGACAGCGCAGGTAACCCAGGTAGAGTTGGGTGTCAGTGGCTTGATGACAGAGCAGGTAACCCAGGTAGAGTTGGGTTTCAGTGGCTTGATGACAGTGCAGGTAACCCAGGTAGAGTTGGGTGTCAGTGGCTTGATGACAGTGCAGGTAACCCAGGTAGAGTTGGTTGTCAGTGGCTTGATGACAGTGCAGGTAACCCACGCAGAGTTGGGTGTCAGTGGCTTGATGACAGTGCAGGTAACCCAGGTAGAGTTAGGTGTCAGTGGCTTGATGACAGCGCAGGTAACCCAGGTAGAGTTGGGTTTCAGTGGCTTGATGACAGTGCAGGTAACCCATGTAGAGTTGGGTGTCAGTGGCTTGATGACAGCGCAGGTAACCCAGGTAGAGTTGGGTGTCAGTGGCTTGATGACAGTGCAGGTAACCCAGGTAGAGTTGGGTGTCAGTGGCTTGATGACAGCACAGGTAACCCAGGTAGAGTTGGGTGTCAGTGGCTTGATGACAGTGCAGGTAACCCAGGTAGAGTTAGGTGTCAGTGGCTCGATAACAGCGCAGGTAAGCCAGGCAGTGTTGGGTGTCAGTGGCTTGATGACAGCGCAGGTAACCCAGGTAGAGTTGGGTGTCAATAGCTTGATGACAGCGCAGGTAACCCAGGTAGAGTTGGGTGTCAATAGCTTGATGACAGTGCAGGTAACCCAGGTAGAGTTGGGTGTCAGTGGCTCGATGACAGCGCAGGTAACCCAGGTAGAGTTGGGTGTCAGTGGCTTGATGACAGCGCAGGTAACCCAGGTAGAGTTGGGTGTCAATAGCTTGATGACAGTGCAGGTAACCCAGGTAGAGTTAGGTGTCAGTGGATCGATGACAGTGCAGGTAACCCAGGTAGAGTTGGGTGTCAGTGGCTCGATGACAGCGCAGGTAACCCAGGTAGAGTTGGGTGTCAGTGGCTCGATGACAGCGCAGGTAACCCAGGTAGAGTTGGGAGTCAATAGCTTGATGACAGTGCAGGTAACCCACGTAGAGTTAGGTGTCAGTGGATCGATGACA
The DNA here is from genome assembly GCA_037306005.1 of Rhinophrynus dorsalis. Taxonomy (NCBI): domain Eukaryota; kingdom Metazoa; phylum Chordata; class Amphibia; order Anura; family Rhinophrynidae; genus Rhinophrynus; species Rhinophrynus dorsalis. The sequence goes on along the minus strand of CM074724.1, from coordinate 400,979,222 downwards.
GTGCAGGTAACCCAGGTAGAGTTAGGTGTCAGTGGTTCAATGACAGAGCAGGTAACCCAGGTAGAGTTGGGTGTCAGTGGCTGCATGACAGCACAGGTAGCCCAGGCAGTGTTGGGTGTCAGTTGCTCGATGACAGAGCAGGTAACCCAGGTAGAGTTAGGTGTCAGTAGATCGATGACAGCGCAGGTAATCCAGGTAGAGTTAGGGGTCAGTGGCTTGATGACAGCGCAGGTAACCCAGGTAGAGTTGGGTGTCAGTGGCTCAATGACAGAGCAGGTAACCCAGGTAGAGTTGGGTGTCAGTGGCTTGATGACAGCGCATGTAACCCAGGTAGAGTTAGGTGTCAGTGGCTCGATGACAGCACAGGTAACCCAGGCAGTGTTTGGTGTCAGTGGCTTGATGACAGAGCAGGTAACCCAGGCAGTGTTTGGTGTCAGTGGCTTGATGACAGCGCAGGTAACCCAGGTAGAGTTGGGTTTTCAGTGGCTCGATGACAGCGCAGGTAACCCAGGTACAGTTGGGTGTCAGTGGCTCGATGACAGTGCAGGTAACCCAGGTACAGTTGGGTGTCAGTGGCTCGATGACAGCACAGGTAACCCAGGTAGAGTTGGGTGTCAGTGGCTCGATGACAGCGCAGGTAACCCAGGTAGAGTTGGGTGTCAGTGGCTTGATGACAGCGCAGGTAACCAAGGTAGAGTTGGGTGTCAGTGGCTCAATGACAGTGCAGGTAACCCAGGTAGAGTTAGGTGTCAGTGGCTCAATGACAGCGCAGTTAACCCAGGTACAGTTGGGTGTCAGTGGCTTGATGACAGCGCAGGTAACCCAGGGAGAGTTGGGTGTCAGTGGCTTGATGACAGCGCAGGTAACCCATGTAGAGTTGGGTATCAGTGGCTTGATGACAGCGCAGGTAACCAAGGTAGTGTTGGGTGTCAGTGGCTTGATGACAGCGCAGGTAACCAAGGTAGTGTTGGGTGTCAGTGACTTGATGACTGCGCAGGTAACCCAGGTAGAGTTGGGTGTCAGTGGCTTGATGACAGCGCAGGTAACCCAGGGAGAGTTGGGTGTCAGTGGCTTGATGACAGCGCAGGTAACCCAGGTAGAGTTGGGTGTCAATAGCTTGATGACAGAGCAGGTAACCCAGGTAGAGTTGGGTGTCAGTGGCTCGATGATAGAGCACGTAACCCAGGTAGAGTTGGGTGTCAGTGGCTTGATGACAGTGCAGGTAACCCAGATAGAGTTGGGTGTCAGTGGCTTGATGACAGCGCAGGTAACCCAGGTAGAGTTGGGTGTCAGTGGCTTGATGACAGCGCAGGTAACCCAGGTAGAGTTGGGTGTCAGTGGCTTGATGACAGCACAGGTAACCCAGGTAGAGTTGGGTGTCAGTGGCTTGATGACAGCGCAGGTAACGCAGATAGCGTTGGGTGTCAGTGGCTTGATGACAGCGCAGGTAACCCAGGTAGAGTTGGGTGTCAGTGGCTTGATGACAGTGCAGGTAACCAAGGTAGAGTTGGGTGTCAGTGGCTTGATGACAGCGCAGGTAACCCAGGCAGAGTTGGGTGTCACTGGCTTGATGACAGCGCAGGTAACCCAGGTAGAGTTGGGTGTCAGTGGCTTGATGACAGTGCAGGTAACCAAGGTAGAGTTGGGGGTCAGTGGCTTGATGACAGTGCAGGTAACCCAGGTAGAGTTGGGTGTCAGTGGCTTGATGACAGCGCAGGTAACCCAGGCAGAGTTGGGTGTCAGTGGCTCAATGACAGCGCAGTTAACCCAGGTAGAGTTGGGTGTCAGTGGCTTGATGACAGAGCAGGTAACCCAGGTAGAGTTGGGTATCAGTGGCTCGATGATAGAGCAGGTAAACCAGGTAGAGTTGGGTGTCAGTGGCTTGATGACAGCGCAGGTAACCCAGGGAGAGTTGGGTGTCAGTGGCTTGATGACAGCGCAGGTAACCCAGGTAGAGTTGGGTGTCAGTGGCTTGATGACAGAGCAGGTAACCCAGGTAGAGTTGGGTGTCAGTGGCTCGATGATAAAGCAGGTAACCCAGGGAGAGTTGGGTGTCAGTGGCTTGATGACAGCGCAGGTAACCCAGGGAGAGTTGGGTGTCAGTGGCTTGATGACAGCGCAGGTAACCCAGGTAGAGTTGGGTGTCAGTGGGTCGATGACAGCGCAGGTAACCCAGGTAGAGATGGGTGTCAGTGGCTTGATGACAGCGCAAGCAACCAAAGTGGAGTTGGGTGTCAGTTGCTTGATGACAGTGCAGGTCACCAAGGTAGAGTTGGCTGTCAATAGCTTGATGACAGCGCAGGTAATCCAGGTAGAGATGGGTTTCAATAGCTTGATGACAGCTCAGGTAACCCAGGTAGAGTTGGATGTCAGTGGCTCAATGACAGCGCAGGTAACCAAGGTAGAGTTGGGTGTCAGTGGCTCAATGACAGAACAGATAAACCAGGTAGAGTTGGGTGTCAGTGGCTCAATGACAGCACAGGTAACCCAGGTAAAGTTGGGTGTCAGTGGCTTGATGACAGCGCAGGTAACCCAGGTAGAGTTGGGTGTCAGTGGCTTGATGACAGCACAGGTAACCCAGGTAGAGTTGGGTGTCAATAGCTTGATGACAGCGCAGATAACCCAGGTAGAGTTGGGTGTCAATAGCTTGATGACAGTGCAGGTAACCCAGGTAGAGTTAGGTGTCAGTGGCTCGATAACAGCGCAGGTAACCCAGGCAGTGTTGGGTGTCAGTGGCTTGATGACAGCACAGGTAACCCAGGTAGAGTTGGGTGTCAGTGGCTTGATGACAGTGTAGGTAACCCAGGTAGAGTTAGGTGTCAGTGGCTTGATGACAGCGCAGGTAACCCAGGTAGAGTTGGGTTTCAGTGGCTTGATGACAGTGCAGGTAACCCATGTAGAGTTGGGTGTCAGTGGCTTGATGACAGCGCAGGTAACCCAGGTAGAGTTGGGTGTCAGTGGCTTGATGACAGCGCAGGTAACCCAGGTAGAGTTGGGTGTCAGTGGCTTGATGACAGCGCAGGTAACCCAGGTAGAGTTGGGTGTCAGTGGCTTGATGACAGCGCAGGTAACCCAGGTAGAGTTGGGTGTCAGTGGCTTGATGACAGAGCAGGTAACCCAGGTAGAGTTGGGTTTCAGTGGCTTGATGACAGAGCAGGTAACCCATGTAGAGTTAGGTGTCAGTGGCTTGATGACAGCGCAGGTAACCCAGATAGCGTTGGGTGTCAGTGGCTTGATGACAGCGCAGGTAACCCAGATAGAGTTGGGTGTCAGTGGCTTGATGAAAGCGCAGGTAACCCAGGTAGAGTTGGGTGTCAGTGGCTCAATGACAGCGCAGTTAACCCAGGTAGAGTTGGGTGTCAGTGGCTCGATGATAGAGCAGTTAACCCAGGTAGAGTTGGGTGTCAGTGGCTTGATGACAGCGCAGGTAACCCAGGTAGAGTTGGGTGTCAGTGGCTTGATGACAGCGCAGGTAACCCAGGGAGAGTTGGTTGTCAGTGGCTTGATGACAGCGCAGGTAACCCAGGTAGAGTTGGGTGTCAATAGCTTGATGAAAGAGCAGGTAACCCAGGTAGAGTTGGGTGTCAGTGGCTCGATGATAGAGCAGGTAACCCAGGTAGAGTTGGGTGTCAGTGGCTTGATGACAGTGCAGGTAACCCAGATAGAGTTGGGTGTCAGTGGCTTGATGACAGCGCAGGTAACCCAGGTAGAGTTGGGTGTCAGTGGCTTGATGACAGCGCAGGTAACCCAGGTAGAGTTGGGTGTCAGTGGCTTGATGACAGCGCAGGTAACCCAGGTAGAGTTGGGTGTCAGTGGCTTGATGACAGCGCAGGTAACCCAGATAGCATTGGGTGTCAGTGGCTTGATGACAGCGCAGGTAACCCAGGTAGAGTTGGGTGTCAGTGGCTTGATGACAGTGCAGGTAACCAAGGTAGAGTTGGGTGTCAGTGGCTTGATGACAGCGCAGGTAACCCAGGCAGAGTTGGGTGTCAGTGGCTCAATGACAGCGCAGTTAACCCAGGTAGAGTTGGGTGTCAGTGGCTTGATGACAGAGCAGGTAACCCAGGTAGAGTTGGGTGTCAGTGGCTTGATGACAGCGCAGGTAACCCAGGGAGAGTTGAGTGTCAGTGGCTTGATGACAGCGCAGGTAACCCAGGTAGAGTTGGGTGTCAGTGGCTTGATGACAGAGCAGGTAACCCAGGTAGAGTTGGGTGTCAGTGGCTCGATGATAGAGCAGGTAACCCAGGGAGAGTTGGGTGTCAGTGGCTTGATGACAGCGCAGGTAACCCATGTAGAGTTAGGTGTCAGTAGCTTGATGACAGCGCAGGTAACCCAGGTAGAGTTGGGTGTCAGTGGCTTGATGACAGAGCAGGTAACCCAGGTAGAGTTGGGTGTCAGTGACTTGATGACAGCTCAGGTAACCCAGGTTGAGTTGGGTGTCAGTGGCTTGATGACAGCGCAGGTAACCCAGGTAGAGTTGGGTTTCAGTGGCTTGATGACAGCGCAGGTAACCCAGGTAGAGTTGGGTGTCAGTGGCTTGATGACAGCGCAGGTAACCCAGGTAGAGTTGGGTGTCAATAGCTTGATGACAGAGCAGGTAACCCAGGTAGAGTTGGGTGTCAATAGCTTGATGACAGAGCAGGTAACCCAGGTAGAGTTGGGTGTCAGTGGCTCGATGATAGAGCAGGTAACCCAGGTAGAGTTGGGTGTCAGTGGCTTGAAGACAGCGCAGGTAACCCAGGTAGAGTTGGGTGTCAGTGGCTTGATGACAGCGCAGGTAACCCAGGTAGAGTTGGGTGTCAGTGGCTTGATGACAGAGCAGGTAACCCAGGTAGAGTTGGGTTTCAGTGGCTTGATGACAGTGCAGGTAACCCAGGTAGAGTTGGGTGTCAGTGGCTTGATGACAGTGCAGGTAACCCAGGTAGAGTTGGGTGTCAGTGGCTTGATGACAGTGCAGGTAACCCACGCAGAGTTGGGTGTCAGTGGCTTGATGACAGCGCAGGTAACCCAGGTAGAGTTGGGTGTCAGTGGCTTGATGACAGCGCAGGTAACCCAGGTAGAGTTGGGTGTCAGTGGCTTGATGACAGCGCAGGTAACCCAGGTAGAGTTGGGTGTCAGTGGCTTGATGACAGAGCAGGTAACCCAGGTAGAGTTGGGTTTCAGTGGCTTGATGACAGAGCAGGTAACCCATGTAGAGTTAGGTGTCAGTGGCTTGATGACAGCGCAGGTAACCCAGGTAGCGTTGGGTGTCAGTGGCTTGATGACAGCGCAGGTAACCCAGGTAGAGTTGGGTGTCAGTGGCTTGATGACAGAGCAGGTAACCCAGTTAGAGTTGGGTGTCAGTGGCTTGATGACAGAGCAGGTAACCCAGGTAGAGTTGGGTGTCAGTGACTTGATGACAGCTCAGGTAACCCAGGTTGAGTTGGGTGTCAGTGGCTTGATGACAGCGCAGGTAACCCAGGTAGAGTTGGGTTTCAGTGGCTTGATGACAGCGCAGGTAACCCAGGTAGAGTTGGGTGTCAGTGGCTTGATGACAGCGCAGGTAACCCAGGTAGAGTTGGGTGTCAATAGCTTGATGACAGAGCAGGTAACCCAGGTAGAGTTGGGTGTCAATAGCTTGATGACAGAGCAGGTAACCCAGGTAGAGTTGGGTGTCAGTGGCTCGATGATAGAGCAGGTAACCCAGGTAGAGTTGGGTGTCAGTGGCTTGAAGACAGCGCAGGTAACCCAGGTAGAGTTGGGTGTCAGTGGCTTGATGACAGCGAAGGTAACCCAGGTAGAGTTGGGTGTCAGTGGCTTGATGACAGAGCAGGTAACCCAGGTAGAGTTGGGTTTCAGTGGCTTGATGACAGTGCAGGTAACCCAGGTAGAGTTGGGTGTCAGTGGCTTGATGACAGTGCAGGTAACCCAGGTAGAGTTGGTTGTCAGTGGCTTGATGACAGTGCAGGTAACCCACGCAGAGTTGGGTGTCAGTGGCTTGATGACAGTGCAGGTAACCCAGGTAGAGTTAGGTGTCAGTGGCTTGATGACAGCGCAGGTAACCCAGGTAGAGTTGGGTTTCAGTGGCTTGATGACAGTGCAGGTAACCCATGTAGAGTTGGGTGTCAGTGGCTTGATGACAGCGCAGGTAACCCAGGTAGAGTTGGGTGTCAGTGGCTTGATGACAGTGCAGGTAACCCAGGTAGAGTTGGGTGTCAGTGGCTTGATGACAGCGCAGGTAACCCATGTAGAGTTAGGTGTCAGTGGCTTGATGACAGCGCAGGTAACCCAGGTAGAGTTGGGTTTCAGTGGCTTGATGACAGTGCAGGTAACCCAGGTAGAGTTGGGTGTCAGTGGCTTGATGACAGTGCAGGTAACCCATGTAGAGTTAGGTATCAGTGGCTTGATGACAGCGCAGGTAACCCAGGTAGAGTTGGGTTTCAGTGGCTTGATGACAGTGCAGGTAACCCATGTAGAGTTAGGTGTCAGTGGCTCGATGATAGAGCAGGTAACCCAGGGAGAGTTGGGTGTCAGTGGCTTGATGACAGCGTAGGTAACCCATGTAGAGTTAGGTGTCAGTAGCTTGATGAAAGCGCAGGTAACCCAGGTAGAGTTGGGTGTCAGTGGCTTGATGACAGAGCAGGTAACCCAGGTAGAGTTGGGTGTCAGTGACTTGATGACAGCTCAGGTAACCCAGGTTGAGTTGGGTGTCAGTGGCTTGATGACAGCGCAGGTAACCCAGGTAGAGTTGGGTTTCAGTGGCTTGATGACAGCGCAGGTAACCCAGGTAGAGTTGGGTGTCAGTGGCTTGATGACAGCGCAGGTAACCCAGGTAGAGTTGGGTGTCAATAGCTTGATGACAGAGCAGGTAACCCAGGTAGAGTTGGGTGTCAATAGCTTGATGACAGAGCAGGTAACCCAGGTAGAGTTGGGTGTCAGTGGCTCGATGATAGAGCAGGTAACCCAGGTAGAGTTGGGTGTCAGTGGCTTGAAGACAGCGCAGGTAACCCAGGTAGAGTTGGGTGTCAGTGGCTTGATGACAGCGCAGGTAACCCAGGTAGAGTTGGGTGTCAGTGGCTTGATGACAGAGCAGGTAACCCAGGTAGAGTTGGGTTTCAGTGGCTTGATGACAGTGCAGGTAACCCAGGTAGAGTTGGGTGTCAGTGGCTTGATGACAGTGCAGGTAACCCAGGTAGAGTTGGTTGTCAGTGGCTTGATGACAGTGCAGGTAACCCACGCAGAGTTGGGTGTCAGTGGCTTGATGACAGCGCAGGTAACCCAGGTAGAGTTGGGTGTCAGTGGCTTGATGACAGCGCAGGTAACCCAGGTAGAGTTGGGTGTCAGTGGCTTGATGACAGCGCAGGTAACCCAGGTAGAGTTGGGTGTCAGTGGCTTGATGACAGAGCAGGTAACCCAGGTAGAGTTGGGTTTCAGTGGCTTGATGACAGAGCAGGTAACCCATGTAGAGTTAGGTGTCAGTGGCTTGATGACAGCGCAGGTAACCCAGGTAGCGTTGGGTGTCAGTGGCTTGATGACAGCGCAGGTAACCCAGGTAGAGTTGGGTGTCAGTGGCTTGATGACAGCACAGGTAACCCAGGTAGAGATGAGTGTCAGTGTCTTGATGACAGTGCAGGTAACCCAGGTAGAGTTGGGTGTCAGTGGCTTGATGACAGCGCAGGTAACCCAGGTAGAGTTGGGTTTCAGTGGCTTGATGACAGCGCAGGTAACTCAGGTAGAGTTAGGTGTCAGTGGCTTGATGACAGTGCAGGTAACCCATGTAGAGTTAGGTGTCAGTGGCTTGATGACAGTGCAGGTAACCCAGGTAGAGTTGGGTTTCAGTGGCTTGATGACAGCGCAGGTAACCCAGGTAGAGTTGGGTGTCAGTGGCTTGATGACAGTGCAGGTAACCCAGGTAGAGTTAGGTGTCAGTGGCTTGATGACAGCGCAGGTAACCCAGGTAGAGTTGGGTTTCAGTGGCTTGATGACAGTGCAGGTAACCCATGTAGAGTTGGGTGTCAGTGGCTTGATGACAGCGCAGGTAACCCAGGTAGAGTTGGGTGTCAGTGGCTTGATGACAGTGCAGGTAACCCAGGTAGAGTTGGGTGTCAGTGGCTTGATGACAGCGCAGGTAACCCATGTAGAGTTAGGTGTCAGTGGCTTGATGACAGCGCAGGTAACCCAGGTAGAGTTGGGTTTCAGTGGCTTGATGACAGTGCAGGTAACCCAGGTAGAGTTGGGTGTCAGTGGCTTGATGACAGTGCAGGTAACCCATGTAGAGTTAGGTATCAGTGGCTTGATGACAGCGCAGGTAACCCAGGTAGAGTTGGGTTTCAGTGGCTTGATGACAGTGCAGGTAACCCAGGTAGAGTTGGGTGTCAGTGGCTTGATGACAGTGCAGGTAACCCATGTAGAGTTAGGTGTCAGTGGCTCGATGATAGAGCAGGTAACCCAGGGAGAGTTGGGTGTCAGTGGCTTGATGACAGCGCAGGTAACCCATGTAGAGTTAGGTGTCAGTAGCTTGATGAAAGCGCAGGTAACCCAGGTAGAGTTGGGTGTCAGTGGCTTGATGACAGAGCAGGTAACCCAGGTAGAGTTGGGTGTCAGTGACTTGATGACAGCTCAGGTAACCCAGGTTGAGTTGGGTGTCAGTGGCTTGATGACAGAGCAGGTAACCCAGGTAGAGTTGGGTGTCAGTGACTTGATGACAGCTCAGGTAACCCAGGTAGAGTTGGGTGTCAATAGCTTGATGACAGAGCAGGTAACCCAGGTAGAGTTGGGTGTCAATAGCTTGATGACAGAGCAGGTAACCCAGGTAGAGTTGGGTGTCAGTGGCTCGATGATAGAGCAGGTAACCCAGGTAGAGTTGGGTGTCAGTGGCTTGAAGACAGCGCAGGTAACCCAGGTAGAGTTGGGTGTCAGTGGCTTTATGACAGAGCAGGTAACCCAGGTAGAGTTGGGTGTCAGTGGCTTGATGACAGAGCAGGTAACCCAGGTAGAGTTGGGTTTCAGTGGCTTGATGACAGTGCAGGTAACCCAGGTAGAGTTGGGTGTCAGTGGCTTGATGACAGTGCAGGTAACCTAGGTAGAGTTGGTTGTCAGTGGCTTGATGACAGTGCAGGTAACCCACGCAGAGTTGGGTGTCAGTGGCTTGATGACAGCGCAGGTAACCCAGGTAGAGTTGGGTGTCAGTGGCTTGATGACAGCGCAGGTAACCCAGGTAGAGTTGGGTGTCAGTGGCTTGATGACAGCGCAGGTAACCCAGGTAGAGTTGGGTGTCAGTGGCTTGATGACAGAGCAGGTAACCCAGGTAGAGTTGGGTTTCAGTGGCTTGATGACAGAGCAGGTAACCCATGTAGAGTTAGGTGTCAGTGGCTTGATGACAGCGCAGGTAACCCAGGTAGCGTTGGGTGTCAGTGGCTTGATGACAGCGCAGGTAACCCAGGTAGAGTTGGGTGTCAGTGGCTTGATGACAGCACAGGTAACCCAGGTAGAGATGAGTGTCAGTGTCTTGATGACAGTGCAGGTAACCCAGGTAGAGTTGGGTGTCAGTGGCTTGATGACAGCGCAGGTAACCCAGGTAGAGTTGGGTTTCAGTGGCTTGATGACAGTGCAGGTAACCCAGGTAGAGTTAGGTGTCAGTGGCTTGATGACAGTGCAGGTAACCCATGTAGAGTTAGGTGTCAGTGGCTTGATGACAGTGCAGGTAACCCAGGTAGAGTTGGGTTTCAGTGGCTTGATGACAGCGCAGGTAACCCAGGTAGAGTTGGGTGTCAGTGGCTTGATGACAGTGCAGGTAACCCAGGTAGAGTTAGGTGTCAGTGGCTTGATGACAGCGCAGGTAACCCAGGTAGAGTTGGGTTTCAGTGGCTTGATGACAGTGCAGGTAACCCATGTAGAGTTGGGTGTCAGTGGCTTGATGACAGCGCAGGTAACCCAGGTAGAGTTGGGTGTCAGTGGCTTGATGACAGTGCAGGTAACCCAGGTAGAGTTGGGTGTCAGTGGCTTGATGACAGCGCAGGTAACCCATGTAGAGTTAGGTGTCAGTGGCTTGATGACAGCGCAGGTAACCCAGGTAGAGTTGGGTTTCAGTGGCTTGATGACAGTGCAGGTAACTCAGGTAGAGTTGGGTGTCAGTGGCTTGATGACAGTGCAGGTAACCCATGTAGAGTTAGGTGTCAGTGGCTTGATGACAGCGCAGGTAACCCAGGTAGAGTTGGGTGTCAGTGGCTTGATGACAGTGCAGGTAACCCAGGTAGAGTTGGGTGTCAGTGGCTTGATGACAGCGCAGGTAACCCATGTAGAGTTAGGTGTCAGTGGCTTGATGACAGCGCAGGTAACCCAGGTAGAGTTGGGTTTCAGTGGCTTGATGACAGTGCAGGTAACCCAGGTAGAGTTGGGTGTCAGTGGCTTGATGACAGTGCAGGTAACCCATGTAGAGTTAGGTGTCAGTGGCTTGATGACAGCGCAGGTAACCCAGGTAGAGTTGGGTGTCAGTGGCTTGATGACAGTGCAGGTAACCCAGGTAGAGTTGGGTTTCAGTGGCTTGATGACAGTGCAGGTAACCCATGTAGAGTTGGGTGTCAGTGGCTTGATGACAGCGCAGGTAACCCAGGTAGAGTTGGGTGTCAGTGGCTTGATGACAGAGCAGGTAACCCAGGTAGAGTTGGGTTTCAGTGGCTTGATGACAGAGCAGGTAACCCATGTAGAGTTAGGTGTCAGTGGCTTGATGACAGCGCAGGTAACCCAGGTAGCGTTGGGTGTCAGTGGCTTGATGACAGCCCAGGTAACCCAGGTAGAGTTGGGTGTCAGTGGCTTGATGACAGCACAGGTAACCCAGGTAGAGTTGAGTGTCAGTGTCTTGATGACAGTGCAGGTAACCCAGGTAGAGTTGGGTGTCAGTGGCTTGATGACAGCGCAGGTAACCCAGGTAGAGTTGGGTTTCAGTGGCTTGATGACAGCGCAGGTAACCCAGGTAGAGTTAGGTGTCAGTGGCTTGATGACAGTGCAGGTAACCCATGTAGAGTTAGGTGTCAATGGCTTGATGACAGTGCAGGTAACCCAGGTAGAGTTGGGTTTCAGTGGCTTGATGACAGCGCAGGCAACCCAGGTAGAGTTGGGTGTCAGTGGCTTGATGACAGTGCAGGTAACCCAGGTAGAGTTAGGTGTCAGTGGCTTGATGACAGCGCAGGTAACCCAGGTAGAGTTGGGTTTCAGTGGCTTGATGACAGTGCAGGTAACCCATGTAGAGTTGGGTGTCAGTGGCTTGGTGACAGCGCAGGTAACCCAGGTAGAGTTGGGTGTCAGTGGCTTGATGACAGTGCAGGTAACCCAGGTAGAGTTGGGTGTCAGTGGCTTGATGACAGCGCAGGTAACCCATGTAGAGTTAGGTGTCAGTGGCTTGATGACAGCGCAGGTAACCCAGGTAGAGTTGGGTTTCAGTGGCTTGATGACAGTGCAGGTAACCCAGGTAGAGTTGGGTGTCAGTGGCTTGATGACAGTGCAGGTAACCCATGTAGAGTTAGGTGTCAGTGGCTTGATGACAGCGCAGGTAACCCAGGTAGAGTTGGGTGTCAGTGGCTTGATGACAGCGCAGGTAACCCATGTAGAGTTAGGTGTCAGTGGCTTGATGACAGCGCAGGTAACCCAGGTAGAGTTGGGTGTCAGTGGCTTGATGACAGAGCAGGTAACCCAGGTAGAGTTGGGTGTCAGTGGCTTGATGACAGTGCAGGTAACCCAGGTAGAGTTAGGTGTCAGTGGCTTGATGACAGCGCAGGTAACCCAGATAGCGTTGGGTGTCAGTGGCTTGATGACAGAGCAGGTAACCCAGGTAGAGTTGGGTGTCAGTGGCTTGATGACAGCGCAGGTAACCCAGGTAGAGTTGGGTGTCAGTGGCTTGATGACAGTGCAGGTAACCCAGGTAGAGTTAGGTGTCAGTGGCTTGATGACAGCGCAGGTAACCCAGATAGCGTTGGGTGTCAGTGGCTTGATGACAGAGCAGGTAACCCAGGTAGAGTTGGGTGTCAGTGGCTTGATGACAGCGCAGGTAACCCAGGTATAGTTGGGTGTCAGTGGCTTGATGACAGTGCAGGTAACCCAGGTAGAATTAGGTGTCAGTGGCTTGATGACAGCGCAGGTAACCCAGATAGCGTTGGGTGTCAGTGGCTTGATGACAGAGCAGGTAACCCTGGTAGAGTTGGGTGTCAGTAGCTTGATGACAGTGCAGGTAACCCATGTAGAGTTAGGTGTCAGTGGCTTGATGACAGCGCAGGTAACCCAGATAGCGTTGGGTGTCAGTGGCTTGATGACAGAGCAGGTAACCCAGGTAGAGTTGGGTGTCAGTGGCTTGATGACAGCGCAGGTAACCCAGGTAGAGTTGGGTGTCAGTGGCTTGATGACAGTGCAGGTAACCCAGGTAGAGTTGGGTGTCAGTGGCTTGATGACAGCGCAGGTAACCCAGATAGCGTTGGGTGTCAGTGGCTTGATGACAGTGCAGGTAACCCAGGTAGAGTTTGGTGTCAGTGGCTTGATGACAGTGCAGGTAACCCAGGTAGAGTTGGTTGTCAGTGGCTTGATGACAGTGCAGGTAACCCACGCAGAGTTGGGTGTCAGTGGCTTGATGACAGCGCAGGTAACCCAGGTAGAGTTGGGTGTCAGTGGCTTGATGACAGCGCAGGTAACCCAGGTAGAGTTGGGTGTCAGTGGCTTGATGACAGCGCAGGTAACCCAGGTAGAGTTGGGTGTCAGTGGCTTGATGACAGAGCAGGTAACCCAGGTAGAGTTGGGTTTCAGTGGCTTGATGACAGAGCAGGTAACCCATGTAGAGTTAGGTGTCAGTGGCTTGATGACAGCGCAGGTAACCCAGGTAGCGTTGGGTGTCAGTGGCTTGATGACAGCGCAGGTAACCCAGGTAGAGTTGGGTGTCAGTGGCTTGATGACAGCACAGGTAACCCAGGTAGAGATGAGTGTCAGTGTCTTGATGACAGTGCAGGTAACCCAGGTAGAGTTGGGTGTCAGTGGCTTGATGACAGCGCAGGTAACCCAGGTAGAGTTGGGTTTCAGTGGCTTGATGACAGCGCAGGTAACCCAGGTAGAGTTAGGTGTCAGTGGCTTGATGACAGTGCAGGTAACCCATGTAGAGTTAGGTGTCAGTGGCTTGATGACAGTGCAGGTAACCCAGGTAGAGTTGGGTTTCAGTGGCTTGATGACAGCGCAGGTAACCCAGGTAGAGTTGGGTGTCAGTGGCTTGATGACAGTGCAGGTAACCCAGGTAGAGTTAGGTGTCAGTGGCTTGATGACAGCGCAGGTAACCCAGGTAGAGTTGGGTTTCAGTGGCTTGATGACAGTGCAGGTAACCCATGTAGAGTTGGGTGTCAGTGGCTTGATGACAGCGCAGGTAACCCAGGTAGAGTTGGGTGTCAGTGGCTTGATGACAGTGCAGGTAACCCAGGTAGAGTTGGGTGTCAGTGGCTTGATGACAGCGCAGGTAACCCATGTAGAGTTAGGTGTCAGTGGCTTGATGACAGCGCAGGTAACCCAGGTAGAGTTGGGTTTCAGTGGCTTGATGACAGTGCAGGTAACTCAGGTAGAGTTGGGTGTCAGTGGCTTGATGACAGTGCAGGTAACCCATGTAGAGTTAGGTGTCAGTGGCTTGATGACAGCGCAGGTAACCCAGGTAGAGTTGGGTGTCAGTGGCTTGATGACAGTGCAGGTAACCCAGGTAGAGTTGGGTGTCAGTGGCTTGATGACAGCGCAGGTAACCCATGTAGAGTTAGGTGTCAGTGGCTTGATGACAGCGCAGGTAACCCAGGTAGAGTTGGGTTTCAGTGGCTTGATGACAGTGCAGGTAACCCAGGTAGAGTTGGGTGTCAGTGGCTTGATGACAGTGCAGGTAACCCATGTAGAGTTAGGTGTCAGTGGCTTGATGACAGCGCAGGTAACCCAGGTAGAGTTGGGTGTCAGTGGCTTGATGACAGTGCAGGTAACCCAGGTAGAGTTGGGTTTCAGTGGCTTGATGACAGTGCAGGTAACCCATGTAGAGTTGGGTGTCAGTGGCTTGATGACAGCGCAGGTAACCCAGGTAGAGTTGGGTGTCAGTGGCTTGATGACAGAGCAGGTAACCCAGGTAGAGTTGGGTTTCAGTGGCTTGATGACAGAGCAGGTAACCCATGTAGAGTTAGGTGTCAGTGGCTTGATGACAGCGCAGGTAACCCAGGTAGCGTTGGGTGTCAGTGGCTTGATGACAGCCCAGGTAACCCAGGTAGAGTTGGGTGTCAGTGGCTTGATGACAGCACAGGTAACCCAGGTAGAGTTGAGTGTCAGTGTCTTGATGACAGTGCAGGTAACCCAGGTAGAGTTGGGTGTCAGTGGCTTGATGACAGCGCAGGTAACCCAGGTAGAGTTGGGTTTCAGTGGCTTGATGACAGCGCAGGTAACCCAGGTAGAGTTAGGTGTCAGTGGCTTGATGACAGTGCAGGTAACCCATGTAGAGTTAGGTGTCAATGGCTTGATGACAGTGCAGGTAACCCAGGTAGAGTTGGGTTTCAGTGGCTTGATGACAGCGCAGGCAACCCAGGTAGAGTTGGGTGTCAGTGGCTTGATGACAGTGCAGGTAACCCAGGTAGAGTTAGGTGTCAGTGGCTTGATGACAGCGCAGGTAACCCAGGTAGAGTTGGGTTTCAGTGGCTTGATGACAGTGCAGGTAACCCATGTAGAGTTGGGTGTCAGTGGCTTGGTGACAGCGCAGGTAACCCAGGTAGAGTTGGGTGTCAGTGGCTTGATGACAGTGCAGGTAACCCAGGTAGAGTTGGGTGTCAGTGGCTTGATGACAGCGCAGGTAACCCATGTAGAGTTAGGTGTCAGTGGCTTGATGACAGCGCAGGTAACCCAGGTAGAGTTGGGTTTCAGTGGCTTGATGACAGTGCAGGTAACCCAGGTAGAGTTGGGTGTCAGTGGCTTGATGACAGTGCAGGTAACCCATGTAGAGTTAGGTGTCAGTGGCTTGATGACAGCGCAGGTAACCCAGGTAGAGTTGGGTGTCAGTGGCTTGATGACAGCGCAGGTAACCCATGTAGAGTTAGGTGTCAGTGGCTTGATGACAGCGCAGGTAACCCAGGTAGAGTTGGGTGTCAGTGGCTTGATGACAGAGCAGGTAACCCAGGTAGAGTTGGGTGTCAGTGGCTTGATGACAGTGCAGGTAACCCAGGTAGAGTTAGGTGTCAGTGGCTTGATGACAGCGCAGGTAACCCAGATAGCGTTGGGTGTCAGTGGCTTGATGACAGAGCAGGTAACCCAGGTAGAGTTGGGTGTCAGTGGCTTGATGACAGCGCAGGTAACCCAGGTAGAGTTGGGTGTCAGTGGCTTGATGACAGTGCAGGTAACCCAGGTAGAGTTAGGTGTCAGTGGCTTGATGACAGCGCAAGTAACCCAGATAGCGTTGGGTGTCAGTGGCTTGATGACAGAGCAGGTAACCCAGGTAGAGTTGGGTGTCAGTGGCTTGATGACAGCGCAGGTAACCCAGGTATAGTTGGGTGTCAGTGGCTTGATGACAGTGCAGGTAACCCAGGTAGAATTAGGTGTCAGTGGCTTGATGACAGCGCAGGTAACCCAGATAGCGTTGGGTGTCAGTGGCTTGATGACAGAGCAGGTAACCCTGGTAGAGTTGGGTGTCAGTAGCTTGATGACAGTGCAGGTAACCCATGTAGAGTTAGGTGTCAGTGGCTTGATGACAGCGCAGGTAACCCAGATAGCGTTGGGTGTCAGTGGCTTGATGACAGAGCAGGTAACCCAGGTAGAGTTGGGTGTCAGTGGCTTGATGACAGCGCAGGTAACCCAGGTAGAGTTGGGTGTCAGTGGCTTGATGACAGTGCAGGTAACCCAGGTAGAGTTGGGTGTCAGTGGCTTGATGACAGCGCAGGTAACCCAGATAGCGTTGGGTGTCAGTGGCTTGATGACAGCGCAGGTAACCCATGTAGAGTTGGGTGTCAGTGGCTTGATGACAGCGCAGGTAACCCAGGTAGAGTTGGGTGTCAGTGGCTTGATGACAGCGCAGGTAATCCAGGTAGAGTTGGGTGTCAGTGGCTTGATGACAGAGCAGGTAACCCAGGTAGAGTTGGGTTTCAGTGGCTTGATGACAGAGCAGGTAACCCATGTAGAGTTAGGTGTCAGTGGCTTGATGACAGCGCAGGTAACCCAGGTAGCGTTGGGTGTCAGTGGCTTGATGACAGCGCAGGTAACCCAGGTAGAGTTGGGTGTCAGTGGCTTGATGACAGCACAGGTAACCCAGGTAGAGATGAGTGTCAGTGTCTTGATGACAGTGCAGGTAACCCAGGTAGAGTTGGGTGTCAGTGGCTTGATGACAGCGCAGGTAACCCAGGTAGAGTTGGGTTTCAGTGGCTTGATGACAGCGCAGGTAACCCAGGTAGAGTTAGGTGTCAGTGGCTTGATGACAGTGCAGGTAACCCATGTAGAGTTAGGTGTCAGTGGCTTGATGACAGTGCAGGTAACCCAGGTAGAGTTGGGTTTCAGTGGCTTGATGACAGCGCAGGTAACCCAGGTAGAGTTGGGTGTCAGTGGCTTGATGACAGTGCAGGTAACCCAGGTAGAGTTAGGTGTCAGTGGCTTGATGACAGCGCAGGTAACCCAGGTAGAGTTGGGTTTCAGTGGCTTGATGACAGTGCAGGTAACCCATGTAGAGTTGGGTGTCAGTGGCTTGATGACAGCGCAGGTAACCCAGGTAGAGTTGGGTGTCAGTGGCTTGATGACAGTGCAGGTAACCCAGGTAGAGTTGGGTGTCAGTGGCTTGATGACAGCGCAGGTAACCCATGTAGAGTTAGGTGTCAGTGGCTTGATGACAGCGCAGGTAACCCAGGTAGAGTTGGGTTTCAGTGGCTTGATGACAGTGCAGGTAACTCAGGTAGAGTTGGGTGTCAGTGGCTTGATGACAGTGCAGGTAACCCATGTAGAGTTAGGTGTCAGTGGCTTGATGACAGCGCAGGTAACCCAGGTAGAGTTGGGTGTCAGTGGCTTGATGACAGTGCAGGTAACCCAGGTAGAGTTGGGTGTCAGTGGCTTGATGACAGCGCAGGTAACCCATGTAGAGTTAGGTGTCAGTGGCTTGATGACAGCGCAGGTAACCCAGGTAGAGTTGGGTTTCAGTGGCTTGATGACAGTGCAGGTAACCCAGGTAGAGTTGGGTGTCAGTGGCTTGATGACAGTGCAGGTAACCCATGTAGAGTTAGGTGTCAGTGGCTTGATGACAGCGCAGGTAACCCAGGTAGAGTTGGGTGTCAGTGGCTTGATGACAGTGCAGGTAACCCAGGTAGAGTTGGGTTTCAGTGGCTTGATGACAGTGCAGGTAACCCATGTAGAGTTGGGTGTCAGTGGCTTGATGACAGCGCAGGTAACCCAGGTAGAGTTGGGTGTCAGTGGCTTGATGACAGAGCAGGTAACCCAGGTAGAGTTGGGTTTCAGTGGCTTGATGACAGAGCAGGTAACCCATGTAGAGTTAGGTGTCAGTGGCTTGATGACAGCGCAGGTAACCCAGGTAGCGTTGGGTGTCAGTGGCTTGATGACAGCCCAGGTAACCCAGGTAGAGTTGGGTGTCAGTGGCTTGATGACAGCACAGGTAACCCAGGTAGAGTTGAGTGTCAGTGTCTTGATGACAGTGCAGGTAACCCAGGTAGAGTTGGGTGTCAGTGGCTTGATGACAGCGCAGGTAACCCAGGTAGAGTTGGGTTTCAGTGGCTTGATGACAGCGCAGGTAACCCAGGTAGAGTTAGGTGTCAGTGGCTTGATGACAGTGCAGGTAACCCATGTAGAGTTAGGTGTCAATGGCTTGATGACAGTGCAGGTAACCCAGGTAGAGTTGGGTTTCAGTGGCTTGATGACAGCGCAGGCAACCCAGGTAGAGTTGGGTGTCAGTGGCTTGATGACAGTGCAGGTAACCCAGGTAGAGTTAGGTGTCAGTGGCTTGATGACAGCGCAGGTAACCCAGGTAGAGTTGGGTTTCAGTGGCTTGATGACAGTGCAGGTAACCCATGTAGAGTTGGGTGTCAGTGGCTTGGTGACAGCGCAGGTAACCCAGGTAGAGTTGGGTGTCAGTGGCTTGATGACAGTGCAGGTAACCCAGGTAGAGTTGGGTGTCAGTGGCTTGATGACAGCGCAGGTAACCCATGTAGAGTTAGGTGTCAGTGGCTTGATGACAGCGCAGGTAACCCAGGTAGAGTTGGGTTTCAGTGGCTTGATGACAGTGCAGGTAACCCAGGTAGAGTTGGGTGTCAGTGGCTTGATGACAGTGCAGGTAACCCATGTAGAGTTAGGTGTCAGTGGCTTGATGACAGCGCAGGTAACCCAGGTAGAGTTGGGTGTCAGTGGCTTGATGACAGCGCAGGTAACCCATGTAGAGTTAGGTGTCAGTGGCTTGATGACAGCGCAGGTAACCCAGGTAGAGTTGGGTGTCAGTGGCTTGATGACAGAGCAGGTAACCCAGGTAGAGTTGGGTGTCAGTGGCTTGATGACAGTGCAGGTAACCCAGGTAGAGTTAGGTGTCAGTGGCTTGATGACAGCGCAGGTAACCCAGATAGCGTTGGGTGTCAGTGGCTTGATGACAGAGCAGGTAACCCAGGTAGAGTTGGGTGTCAGTGGCTTGATGACAGCGCAGGTAACCCAGGTAGAGTTGGGTGTCAGTGGCTTGATGACAGTGCAGGTAACCCAGGTAGAGTTAGGTGTCAGTGGCTTGATGACAGCGCA
Source organism: Rhinophrynus dorsalis (assembly GCA_037306005.1). NCBI lineage: Eukaryota > Metazoa > Chordata > Amphibia > Anura > Rhinophrynidae > Rhinophrynus > Rhinophrynus dorsalis. The sequence goes on along the minus strand of CM074724.1, from coordinate 400,960,496 downwards.
GGTAACCCAGATAGCGTTGGGTGTCAGTGGCTTGATGACAGAGCAGGTAACCCAGGTAGAGTTGGGTGTCAGTGGCTTGATGACAGCGCAGGTAACCCAGGTATAGTTGGGTGTCAGTGGCTTGATGACAGTGCAGGTAACCCAGGTAGAATTAGGTGTCAGTGGCTTGATGACAGCGCAGGTAACCCAGATAGCGTTGGGTGTCAGTGGCTTGATGACAGAGCAGGTAACCCTGGTAGAGTTGGGTGTCAGTAGCTTGATGACAGTGCAGGTAACCCATGTAGAGTTAGGTGTCAGTGGCTTGATGACAGCGCAGGTAACCCAGATAGCGTTGGGTGTCAGTGGCTTGATGACAGAGCAGGTAACCCAGGTAGAGTTGGGTGTCAGTGGCTTGATGACAGCGCAGGTAACCCAGGTAGAGTTGGGTGTCAGTGGCTTGATGACAGTGCAGGTAACCCAGGTAGAGTTGGGTGTCAGTGGCTTGATGACAGCGCAGGTAACCCAGATAGCGTTGGGTGTCAGTGGCTTGATGACAGCGCAGGTAACCCATGTAGAGTTGGGTGTCAGTGGCTTGATGACAGTGCAGGTAACCCATGTACAGTTAGGTGTCAGTGGCTTGATGACAGCGCAGGTAACCCAGATAGCGTTGGGTGTCAGTGGCTTGATGACAGCGCAGGTAACCCAGGTAGAGTTGGGTGTCAGTGGCTTGATGACAGCGCAGGTAACCCAGATAGCGTTGGGTGTCAGTGGCTTGATGACAGCGCAGGTAACCCAGGTAGAGTTGGGTGTCAGTGGCTTGATGACAGTGCAGGTAACCAAGGTAGAGTTGGGTGTCAGTGGCTTGATGACAGCGCAGGTAACCCAGGCAGAGTTGGGTGTCAGTGGCTCAATGACAGCGCAGTTAACCCAGGTAGAGTTGGGTGTCAGTGGCTTGATGACAGAGCAGGTAACCCAGGTAGAGTTGGGTGTCAGTGGCTTGATGACAGCGCAGGTAACCCAGGGAGAGTTGGGTGTCAGTGGCTTGATGACAGCGCAGGTAACCCAGGTAGAGTTGGGTGTCAGTGGCTTGATGACAGAGCAGGTAACCCAGGTAGAGTTGGGTGTCAGTGGCTCGATGATAGAGCAGGTAACCCAGGGAGAGTTGGGTGTCAGTGGCTTGATGACAGCGCAGGTAACCCATGTAGAGTTAGGTGTCAGTAGCTTGATGACAGCGCAGGTAACCCAGGTAGAGTTGGGTGTCAGTGGCTTGATGACAGAGCAGGTAACCCAGGTAGAGTTGGGTGTCAGTGACTTGATGACAGCTCAGGTAACCCAGGTTGAGTTGGGTGTCAGTGGCTTGATGACAGCGCAGGTAACCCAGGTAGAGTTGGGTTTCAGTGGCTTGATGACAGCGCAGGTAACCCAGGTAGAGTTGGGTGTCAGTGGCTTGATGACAGCGCAGGTAACCCAGGTAGAGTTGGGTGTCAATAGCTTGATGACAGAGCAGGTAACCCAGGTAGAGTTGGGTGTCAATAGCTTGATGACAGAGCAGGTAACCCAGGTAGAGTTGCGTGTCAGTGGCTCGATGATAGAGCAGGTAACCCAGGTAGAGTTGGGTGTCAGTGGCTTGAAGACAGCGCAGGTAACCCAGGTAGAGTTGGGTGTCAGTGGCTTGATGACAGCGCAGGTAACCCAGGTAGAGTTGGGTGTCAGTGGCTTGATGACAGAGCAGGTAACCCAGGTAGAGTTGGGTTTCAGTGGCTTGATGACAGTGCAGGTAACCCAGGTAGAGTTGGGTGTCAGTGGCTTGATGACAGTGCAGGTAACCCAGGTAGAGTTGGGTGTCAGTGGCTTGATGACAGTGCAGGTAACCCACGCAGAGTTGGGTGTCAGTGGCTTGATGACAGCGCAGGTAACCCAGGTAGAGTTGGGTGTCAGTGGCTTGATGACAGCGCAGGTAACCCAGGTAGAGTTGGGTGTCAGTGGCTTGATGACAGCGCAGGTAACCCAGGTAGAGTTGGGTGTCAGTGGCTTGATGACAGAGCAGGTAACCCAGGTAGAGTTGGGTTTCAGTGGCTTGATGACAGAGCAGGTAACCCATGTAGAGTTAGGTGTCAGTGGCTTGATGACAGCGCAGGTAACCCAGATAGCGTTGGGTGTCAGTGGCTTGATGACAGCGCAGGTAACCCAGGTAGAGTTGGGTGTCAGTGGCTTGATGACAGCACAGGTAACCCAGGTAGAGTTGAGTGTCAGTGTCTTGATGACAGTACAGGTAACCCAGGTAGAGTTGGGTGTCAGTGGCTTGATGACAGCGCAGGTAACCCAGGTAGAGTTGGGTTTCAGTGGCTTGATGACAGCGCAGGTAACCCAGGTAGAGTTAGGTGTCAGTGGCTTGATGACAGTGCAGGTAACCCATGTAGAGTTAGGTGTCAGTGGCTTGATGACAGTGCAGGTAACCCAGGTAGAGTTGGGTTTCAGTGGCTTGATGACAGCGCAGGTAACCCAGGTAGAGTTGGGTGTCAGTGGCTTGATGACAGTGCAGGTAACCCAGGTAGAGTTAGGTGTCAGTGGCTTGATGACAGCGCAGGTAACCCAGGTAGAGTTGGGTTTCAGTGGCTTGATGACAGTGCAGGTAACCCATGTAGAGTTGGGTGTCAGTGGCTTGATGACAGCGCAGGTAACCCAGGTAGAGTTGGGTGTCAGTGGCTTGATGACAGTGCAGGTAACCCAGGTAGAGTTGGGTGTCAGTGGCTTGATGACAGCGCAGGTAACCCATGTAGAGTTAGGTGTCAGTGGCTTGATGACAGTGCAGGTAACCCAGGTAGAGTTGGGTTTCAGTGGCTTGATGACAGCGCAGGTAACCCAGGTAGAGTTGGGTGTCAGTGGCTTGATGACAGTGCAGGTAACCCAGGTAGAGTTGGGTGTCAGTGGCTTGATGACAGCGCAGGTAACCCAGATAGCGTTGGGTGTCAGTGGCTTGATGACAGCGCAGGTAACCCAGGTAGAGTTGGGTGTCAGTGGCTTGATGACAGCGCAGGTAACCCAGGTAGAGTTGGGTGTCAGTGGCTTGATGACAGTGCAGGTAACTCAGGTAGAGTTGGGTGTCAGTGGCTTGATGACAGCGCAGGTAACCCATGTAGAGTTGGGTGTCAGTGGCTTGATGACAGCGCAGGTAACCCAGGTAGAGTTGGGTGTCAGTGGCTTGATGACAGCGCAGGTAACCCATGTAGAGTTAGGTGTCAGTGGCTTGATGACAGCTCAGGTAACCCAGATAGCGTTGGGTGTCAGTGGCTTGATGACAGCGCAGGTAACCCATGTAGAGTTAGGTGTCAGTGGCTTGATGACAGTGCAGGTAACCCAGGTAGAGTTGGGTGTCAGTGGATCGATGACAGCGCAGGTAACCCAGGTAGAGTTAGGTGTCAGTGGCTTGATGACAGCGCAGGTAACCCAGGTAGAGTTGGGTGTCAGTGGCTTGATGACAGTGCAGGTAACCCAGGTAGAGTTGGGTGTCAGTGGATCGATGACAGCGCAGGTAACCCATGTAGAGTTGGGTGTCAGTGGCTTGATGACAGCGCAGGTAACCCAGTTAGAGTTGGGTGTCAGTAGCTTGATGACAGCGCAGGTAACCCAGGTAGAGTTAGGTGTCAGTGCTTGATGACAGCGCAGGTAACCAAGGTAGAGTTAGGTGTCAGTGCTTGATGACAGCGCAGGTAACCCAGGTAGAGTTAGGTGTCAATAGCTTGATGACAGCGCAGGTAACCCAGGTAGAGTTAGGTGTCAGTGGCTTGATGACAGCGCAGGTAACCCAGGTAGAGTTAGGTGTCAGTGGCTTGATGACAGCGCAGGTAACCCAGGTAGAGTTGGGTGTCAGTGGCTTGATGACAGCGCAGGTAACCCAGGTTGAGTTGGGTGTCAGTGGCTTGATGACAGCGCAGGTAACCCAGGTTGAGTTGGGTGTCAGTGGCTTGATGATAGCACAGGTAATCCAGGCAATGTTGGGTGTTGGCTCGCCATACAGAAGAGGTGTTTCAGCATGTTGGATCTTTGCCCTGTACAGATGGCACTGACACCAGATTTGTTGTGTTGCAATTAAAGGAAGAGAAAGTAAAATAATTCTGAAGCTGTCAGTCTTGTGCCATGAATCAATCCAGGAATCCACCCAGGTGCCAGGGCCGGGGATAGAGGGCAGCTCAGTGCAGCTCAGTGACTCTACTACACAGATCAGACACACACACACAGAGGTGGCAGAGTGGAGATTTCTAATACTCCTGCTGACTCCCAAAGCAAGAGACCAACACAAGGATCTGGCAGGATGATACTGGGCAGGTTGGCACTTCTGGTGCTGGTGCACTTGGCACTTTCAGTCACATTCCCAGGTAGGCCAATGGTTGGAAGAAACTACCACCGCTTAGAGATGGTGCTGATGCCTTACACTGACAGTGACACAGGGCAGAGTATTGTGTGGCAGATCAGACTGCGTATGTGTATGTGTGTATGTCTTCTGTGTGTGTGTGTGTGTGTGTGTGTGTGTGTTTGTATGTGTGTGTCTTGTGTATGTATATGTGTGTGTGTTTGTGTATGTGTCTTATGTTTGTATATGTGGGTGTATGTATATATGTACATATTTGTGTGTGTATATGTATGCTTGTATGTGTGTTTATATGTGTGTATGTCTTTTGTGTGTGTGTGTATATGTGCGTGCATATGTGTGTGTGTGTGTGTGTGTGTATGTGTCTTGTGTTTATATGCATGTGTATGTATATGTATGTATTTGTGTGTATATATGTATGTGTGTATATGTGTGTTTGTTTGTGTGTATATAAGTGTACCTGTGTGTACATGTATGTGTGTGTAAATATGTGCTCACATATGTGTGTAATTATGTGCTCATATGTCTGTGTCTGTGTCTGTGTGTGTGTGTGTGTGTGTGTGTGAGTGTGCGCATGTATGTGTCTATGTGTGAGACTGAAACTATTTTTGGCCAAACCAACTGCACGACAGAGGACAGATGTGGGAATTGTGAATGTCTATTTCTCCCCAATGATGCAGTTAGTTTTCTCCAGAATGTATCCCTCTAACTTTGTGCGTATAACCCCAAATCCCCTCTACTTCTTCCTTGCCAAATTCTGATTGGTCTGTCTAAAAGAGCTTTTTTATCTTGTATTTCAGGTAGAGAGAAAGACCCCAAATACTGGAGAGACCAGGCACAGAGGACCCTGGAAAAGGCTCTACAACTCCAACAACTGAACAGCAACAGAGCAAAGAACCTGGTCCTGTTCCTGGGAGACGGTATGTACCTAGTCCTTGTACTGTTCCTAGGAGATGGTACGTACCCAGTCCTTGTACTGTTAATATTAGACAGTACGTATACAGACCTTGTACTGTTCCTAGTAGACGGTACGTACCCAGTCCTTGTACTGTTCCTAGGAGATGGTACGTACCCAGTCCTTGTGCTGTTCCTAGGAGACGGTACGTACCCAGTCCTTGTACTGTTCCTTGGAGACGGTACGTACCCAGTCCTTGTACTGTTCCTAGGAGACGGTACGTACCCAGTCCTTGTACTGTTCCTAGGAGACGGTACGTACCCAGTCCTTGTACTGTTCCTAGGAGACGGTACGTACCCAGTCCTTGTGCTGTTCCTAGGAGACGGTACGTACCCAGTCCTTGTACTGTTCCTAGGAGACGGTACGTACCCAGTCCTTGTACTGTTCCTAGGAGACGGTACATACCCAGTCCTTGTACTGTTCCTAGGATATGGTACGTACCCAGTCCTTGTACTGTTCCTATGAGACAGTACGTACACAGACCTTGTACTGTTCCTAGTAGACGGTACGTACACAGTCCTTGTGCTGTTCCTAGGAGACGGTACGTACCCAGTACTTGTACTGTTCCTAGGAGACGGTACGTACCCAGTCCTTGTACTGTTCCTAGGACACAGTACGTACCAAGTCCTTGTACTGTTCTTAAAGGAGCAGTAAACTTTTTTTTATGAAAAAATATATGTTGTAGGGATTTTCCTACTGAGTAAAATAAGGGTACTCCCACTGCCGAGAGATTTATATTTCCAGAGTTATTACAGTTTAAGCCCATGGTTTTTTACATTAGCAGGGCCCTCTAGTGGTCAAATTCTAATTAGTTTTCCTGTTACATTCTAATGGAGAGGAAAGTCAGAGACATACAGTTCTCCATAGAATGTGATAGAAACTGCTGAGTCACTTCCTGTCAGTTAGAACTATCAGGAAGTAAACACAGTAAATTCACTTCCTGATTATTTAAACTGCTATAAATTTTGAATAAAACATCTGACAGCAATGGGAGTGACCTTGTTTTATTCAGCAGGAAAAGATCTGTAAAATATGTATTTTCATAAAAAAAAGTTTACTGCTCCTTTAAGAGACGGTACATACCCAGTCCAAGTGCTGTTCCTAGGAGATAGTACGTACCCAGTCCTTGTACTGTTCCTATGAGACAGTACGTACACAGACCTTGTACTGTTTCTAGTAGACGGTACGTACCCAGACTTTGTGCTGTTCCTAGGAGACGGTACGTACCCAGTCCTTATGCTGTTCCTAGGAGACGGTACGTACCCAGTCCTTGTGCTGTTCCTAGGAGACAGTACGTACCCAGTCCTTGTGCTGTTCCTAGGAGACGGTATGTACCCAGTCCTTGTGCTGTTCCTAGGAGACGGTATGTACCCAGACCTTGTGCTGTTCCTAGGAGACGGTACGTACCCAGTACTTGTACTGTTCCTAGGAGATCGTACGTACCCAGTCCTTCTACTGTTCCTATGAGACGGTACATACCCAGTCCTTGTACTGTTCCTAGGAGACGGTACGTACCCAGTCCTTGTACTGTTCCTAGGAGATGGTACGTACCCGGTCCTTGTGCTGTTCCTAGGAGACGGTACGTACCCAGTCCTTGTGCTGTTCCTAGGAGACGGTACGTACCCAGTGTTTGTACTGTTCCTAGGAGATGGTCAGGGCCAGATTTACATCTCAGGAGCTTGTAGGCACAGAAATCTGAAGTGCCCCCCCCAATGGCCATCTCCACATTACCCCCATCTCCATATTGCCCTCACATTGCCCCCATCTGCTCCACATTGCCCCCATCAGCACAACATTACCCCCATCCGCTCCACATTGCCCCCATCAGCTCCATATTGCCCTAACATTGCCCCCATCAGCTCCATATTGCCCTCACTTTGCCCCATCATCTCAACATTGCCCCCATCAGCTCCATATTGCCCTAACATTGCCCCCATCAGCTCCATATTGCCCTCACTTTGCCCCATCATCTCGACATTGCCCCCGTCAGCTCCATATCGCCTTCACATTGCCCCCATCATCGTCACATTGCCCACCATCAGCTCCGAATTGCCCCCCATCCTCCCCATGTTGCCCTCACATTGCCCCCATCTTTTCCACATTAAGCCTCACATTGCTCCCCCCTCCCCATCTGTTTCCTACCTCCCTGGTGGTCCAGCGGCAGGAGAGATCTGTGCTTCTGCACAGACCTGTAGCTGCTAAGCTCCCATGGTGTCTTCTCTTTAGTAATGCAGAGCGCTGAGAGATGATGTCATGATGATGTCATCTCCCAGCGCTCTGCATTACTAAAGAGCTGAGGTAGCTCAGCAGCTACAGGTCTGTGAGGCACAGACCTTACCATGCGGCGGGTGGTGCGGCACACCACTTTAAAAATTTTTAAATCTATATATATAAAAGAAGACTTCTGTGTGCCTGGCAAACACACCCAGGGGTGGTATTAAGGAGGAGTTACTGTTCCCATTGGGTGATTCAATCATGCAGGGAGTTGGCCCACCCCCACTATGCAGCCCGCCCACCACTATCAAAGTCAGAAAAAAACAATATGGCCGCCACTTGCTCCTACACCACAGACAAACACACATGCCTCACTCATACAGCACCAGACAAACAGACCACCACACACACACACACATGCCCCCCTCACACAGCACCAAACACACATGCCCCCACTCACACACACAGCACCACATACAAAGCCAGAAATAAATATGGCTGACACACACACGCACACTCACTCACCCTGACTCCCAGTGGCCTCAGCAGGACCTGTAGTGCAGCACCAGGGGAACAAAATGGCACTCAAAGGGTTAAGGTAGGCCCTCATTGCTCAATTATTTCTTCACTGTCATCATTTGCCATGCAAGACACAGGACAGACAGCCATCAGGTACACACTTAACCCACTGACTGCCACAGGGTTGTGTATCAAGTCTTACCCCTCAGGGAGTGTGTTCAGACACCTCACACTGTAAACTTGCATTTCCCTCCCACTTCTCCTCCTTCCCCAGCCTATTACTAGCACTTTTTCCACATTTATGTTAAGCCCCACCCCCTACTCGCAATTAAGCCCCACCCACTTTTAACCCAAATTGCCCCATTGCTCTCTCCACATCAGCACCACATGAGGGACTCCACAAGTAAAAGTTCACAGGTATTACACACACATGCCCCACTCACACAGCACCAAACACACACACAGCCAGAAAGAAATATGGCTGACACACAGTCACTCACCCTGACTCCCAGTGGCCTCAGCAGGACCTGTACTACAGCCACTGAAGGGTGTGACAGCACCAAGGGAACAAAATGGCACTCAGAGGGTTAAGGTAGGCCCTCATTGCTCAATTAGTTCTTCACTTTCATCATTTGCCATGCAAGACTCAGGACAGACAGCAATCAGGTACACACTTAACCCACTGACTGCCACAGGGTTGTGTATAAGGTTTTACCCCTCAGGGAGTGTGTTCAAACCCCTCACACTGTAAACTTGCATTTCCCTCCCACTTTTCCTCCTTCCCCAGCCTATTACTAACACTTTTTCCACATTTATGTTAAGCCCCGCCCCCTACTCACGATTAAGCCCCACCCACTTTTAACCCAGATTGCCCCATTTGTCTCTCCACATCAGCACCACATCAGTCCCCTCTAGGGACTACACAAATCAGTTCCCAGGTATGAATACACTTCCCACTGCTATTTATCTCTGACATGCCTATCTATACATTAACCATTTGAGTGCCAGAGGGGTGCACAACTCATGCACGCATGTGTTTCTGCTCATATATGTTGTGTGTGTACATCTCTGTTACATATGTGTGTCCATGTGTGCATCTCCAGTGTGTCTGTGTGTACATGTGTTTTGCATGTTTCTGCCGCTCACTGTGTGTATGTGCATACCTCCCAACATTTCACATGGCCAAAGAGGGGCACTTTAGTTTTAGGTGATATTGTTGGGGGCGTGGCTGGTGGGCAGGGCATTAGTAATAATTTTTAGGTTATTTCATGACCTATTACTGGCTATTTATGTAAGTGAATAAATGATTTAGTGCAAGACCAAAGTATTTTATTTGCACTCACTAATGTATAAACACATATACTGAAGTTTACAAGAATATGTATATGAGCTTTATTGCTGTAGAGCAAAGTAATACACACCACACAGTCAGGGCTGGTGCAAGGATTTTTGCCACCCTAGGCAAAACCTAATTTTGCTGCCCATTTCGCTCCGCCCCTTGTGCCCCACCCCTTTATACCCCGGCCTACTTATACCCAACCTCTTTTCATGATTGTCCTCTCTCTGCCCCCTGGCCCAGTCTGCCCCTGGTCTGGAGATGCCTGTAAGAGATGCCCCCCACCAGCTCCAACTTGCCCCTTATCAGCTTCACTTTGGCCCACCAGCTCCGCTTTGCCCCTATCAGCTCCACTTTGTCCCCCATCAACTCCAACTTCCCGCCTCAGCTCCTACTTGCCCCCATCAGCTCCACTTTGCCCCCCACCAGCTCCAACTTGCCCCCACCAGCTCCACTTTGCCCCCCATCCACTCCAACTTGCCCCCACCAGCTCCACTATGCCCCCAGCAGCTCCAACTTGGCACCATCAGCTCCACTTTGCCCCCCATTCGCTCCAACTTGCCCCCATCAGCTCCACTTTGCCCCCCCTCAGCTCCACTTTGCACCCTCAGTTCCAACTTGCCCCCATCAGCTCCATTTTGACCCCCATCCGCTCCAACTTACCCCCATCAGCTTCACTTTGCCCCCCATCCGCTCCAACTTGCCCCCACCAGCTCCAACTTGCCCCCACCAGCTCCACTATGCCCCCTCAGCTCCAACTTTCCCCTATCAGCTCCAACTTGCCACCATCAGCTCCAACTTGCCCCCCATCCGCTCTAACTTGCCCCCACCAGCTCCACTTTGCCCCCCTTCAAGCTCCACTTTACCCCCCTCAGCTCCACTTTGCCCCCCCTCAGCTTCACTTTGCCCCCCTCAGCTCCACTTTGCCCCCCCTCAGCTCCACTTTACCCCCTCAGCTCCACTTTGCCCCCATCAGCTCCACTTTGACCCTCATCCGCTCCAACTTACCCCCATCAGCTCCACTTTGCCCCCACCAGCTCCACTATGCCCCCTCAGCTCCAGCTTTCCCCTATCAGCTCCAACTTGCCCCCATCAGGTCCACTTTGCCCCACATCCGCTCCAACTTGCCCCCAGCAGCTCCACTATGCCCCTTCAGTTCCAACTTGCCCCCCATCACATACCTGTAGCTCCCGCGCAGTCTTCTCTTCAGTAATGCAGAGCGCGGCGGGAGATCATGACTCCCAGCGCGCTCTGCATTACTAAAGATCCAACCCAATGAGGGAGCGCTGTAGTAACACAGACCTGATTGTGTTGTGGTTCCCGACGTGGTGTGTGCGGGCGCAGCTCTTCTCCGCTGCATGCCCGCGCCCCCAGTACGTGTGCGCCCTAGGCCGGCGCCTACCTTGCCTATAGGTGGAGCCGGCCCTGCACACAGTCTGACCTCCTAAAAAGAGGGACAGAGGGATCCGGCCCTCAAAGAGGGACTGTCCCTCCTAAAGAGGGACACTTGGGATGTATGGTATGTGTCTGCCTGTGTGTTGCATATGTCTGTGTTTATCAGTGTGTCTGCATTTCACACACGTGCGCCCAACGGTCATAACATGACGGGCAACGCCGTCCCACATTGCTAGTACATAAATAAAATAAAATATTGATTCCAATGGCAGGCGTCCCTCTGTGGGGTAAGGCTTTAACGTCACCTTATGCAACTCCTTATTGAATTAAGCATACATTAGATTAATCAGCTCTCTTGATCAATCTAACATATCATTAAAAAATAAACAGCGCTCAGGAAGCCAGTGGACAAAGGGGGTTCGATTGAAATGTACAAATAACTTGTGGAACTTGAAAGGGAAAACACTTAAATAAAAACCTAGTTAAAACGAGGTGCCGTAGAAAAGTCAGGAGATTGTGAGAGTAAAAGAAGTGATACCTTTAGTGGCTGATTACCTTTAGAGTGCAAGCTTTCAAGACAACTTAGGTCTCTTTATCAGTCACATTTAGAATGAAAGCTGAATGCAAAACACACGACAGGTTACACATTTCTGCAGATTTCTGGTTAATTTGAATTCCACTGGAGGTGAAACGCTTATCACCAGCGTCTGTGTAACTTATACCTTAGACTACAATAGAGGCATCTCCTTGTATCTGTAACTTATTCCCTAGACTCCAATAGAGGCCTCTCCTTGTATCTGTAACTTATTCTTAGACTCCGATAGAGGCCTCTCCTTGTATCTGTAACTTATTCCTTAGACTACAATAGAGGCATCTCCTTGTATCTGTAACTTATTCCTTAGACTCCAATAGAGGCATCTCCTTGTATCTGTAACTTATTCCTTAGACTCCAATAGAGGCATCTCTTGTATCTGTAACTTATTCCTTAGACTCCAATAGAGGCCTCTCCTTGTATCTGTAACTTATTCCTTAGACTCCGATAGAGGCCTCTCCTTGTATCTGTAACTTATTCCTTAGACTACAATAGAGGCTTCTCTTGTATCTGTAACTTATTCCTTAGACTCCGATAGAGCCTCTCCTTGTATCTGTAACTTATTCCTTAGACTACAATAGAGGCCTCTCCATGTATCTGTAACTTATACCTTAGACTCCAATAGAGGCCTCTCCTTGTATCTGTAACTTATACCTTAGACTCGATAGAGGCCTCTCCTTGTATCTGTAACTTATTCCTTAGACTCCGATAGAGGCTCTCCTTGTATCTGTAACCAGGGGCGGGCTGGCCCGGGGGGCAGGGGGCAATTGCCCCCGGGCCGCAGGGCCAGCGCGTGTAGCGGGCGCCATGTTAGACATGTGACTGACTGTCTGTCAGTCTTAGCGTGCAGGGCCGCAGCGGAGGGGGAATTGTTACTTTTTTATGTTCTCTTCTCCCCACTCCGCAACGATGACAGCCGGGACAGTGTCATAAGCGGAGACGCCGCTTGGTGCAAGCTGGTGTTTTCTTTTCTCTGTCTGAGGCCAGTGCAAGTTTAAACTGGCGCCCAGACTGAGGAAGAAAACCCCAGCATGCACCACGCAGCGTCTCAGCGTGATTCGGTCCTGACTGTCATCAGTGCGGGCAGTGTGGAGAAGAAGACAACGAGGCATAAGGAGGTACTGGGGGTGGGAGAGAAAGAAGTATACAAGGGGAAGAAAGAGAGGTACAGAGGAGAGAAAGAGGCACATGGGAAGGGGGAAGAAAGAAGTACATGGGGGAAGAGAGAGTACAAGGAGGGGAAGATGGTACAGAGGGGGTAAAGAGGCACAATGGGGAAGGGGGGAAGAAAGAAGTACATGGGGGAAGAAAGAGAGGTACAAGGAGGGGGAAGAGGTACAGAGGGGGTAAAGAGGCACAATGGGGAAGGGGGGAAGAAGAAGTACATGGGGGAAGAAAGAGAGGTACAAGGAGGGGGAAGAGGTACAGAGGGGAGAAAGAGGCACAATGGGGAAGGGGGGAGAAAGAGAGGTACAAGGAGGGGGAAGAGTACAGAGGGGGTAAAGAGGCACAATGGGGAAGGGGGGAAGAAAGAAGTACATGGGGGAAGAAAGAGAGGTACAAGGAGGGGGAAGAGGTACAGAGGGGAGAAAGAGGCACAATGGGGAAGGGGGGAGAAAGAGAGGTACAGAGGGGAGAAAGAGGCACAATGGGGAAGGGGGGAAGAAAGAAGTACATGGGGGAAGAAAGAGAGGTACAAGGAGGGGAAGAGTACAGAGGGGAGAAAGAGGCACAATGGGGAAGGGGGGAAGAAAGAAGTACATGGAAGAAAGAGAGGTACAAGGAGGGGGAAGAGGTACAGAGGGGTAAAGAGGCACAATGGGGAAGGGGGGAAGAAAGAAGTACATGGAAGAAAAGAGAGGTACAAGGAGGGAAGAGGTACAGAGGGGAGAAAGAGGCACAATGGGGAAGGGGGAAGAAAGAAGTACATGGGGGAAGAAAGAGAGGACAAGGAGGGGGAAGAGGTACAGAGGGGGAAAGAGCACAATGGGGAAGGGGGGAAGAAAGAAGTACATGGGGGAAGAAAGAGGTACAAGGAGGGGAAGAGGTACAGAGGGGAGAAAGAGGCACAATGGGGAAGGGGGAAGAAAGAAGTACATGGGGAAGAAAGAGGTACAAGGAGGGGGAAGAGGTACAGAGGGGAGAAAGAGGCACAATGGGAAGGGGGAAAGAAAGAAGTACATGGGGAAGAAAGAGAGGTACAAGGAGGGGAAGAGGTACAGAGGGGAGAAAGAGGCACAATGGGGAAGGGAGGAAGAAAGAAGTACATGGGGGAAGAAAGAGAGGTACAAGGAGGGGGAAGAGGTACAGAGGGGAGAAAGAGGCACAATGGGAAGGGGGGAAGAAAGAAGTACATGGGGAAGAAAGAGAGGTACAAGGAGGGGAAGAGGTACAGAGGGGACAAAGAGGCACAAGATGGGGAGAAAGAAGTACATGGGGGAAGAAAGAGAGGTACAAGGAGGGGGAAGAGGTACAGAGGGAGAAAGAGGCACAATGGGGAAGGGGGAAGAAAGAAGTACATGGGGGAAGAAGAGAGGTACAAGGAGGGGGAAGAGGTACAGAGGGGAGAAAGGCACAATGGGGAAGGGGGGAAGAAAGAAGTACATGGGGGAAGAAGAGGTACAAGGAGGGGGAAGAGGTACAGAGGAGAGAAAGAGGCACAATGGGAAGGGGGGAAGAAGAAGTACATGGGGGAAGAAAGAGAGGTACAAGAAGGGGGAAGAGGTACAGAGGGGAGAAAGAGGCACAATGGGGAAGGGGGGAAGAAAGAAGTACATGGGGGAAGAAAGAGAGGTACAAGGAGGGGAAGAGGTACAGAGGGGAGAAAGAGGCACAATGGGAAGGGGGGGAGAAAGAGAGGTACAAGGAGGGGAAGAGGTACAGAGGGGGTAAAGGGCACAATGGGAAGGGGGGAAGAAAGAAGTACATGGGGGAAGAAAGAGAGGTACAAGGAGGGGGAAGAGGTACAGAGGGGAGAAAGAGGCACAATGGGGAAGGGGGAAGAAAGAAGTACATGGGGGAAGAAAGAGAGGGTACAAGGAGGGGGAAGAGGTACAGAGGGGAGAAAGAGGCACAAGATGGGGGGAAAGAAGTACATGGGGGAAGAAAGAGAGGTACAAGGAGGGGGAAGAGGTACAGAGGGGGTAAAGAGGCACAATGGGGAAGGGGGAAGAAAGAAGTATATGGGGGAGAAAGAGAGGTACAAGGAGGGGGAAGAGGTACAGAGGAGAGAAAGAGGCACAATGGGGAAGGGGGAAGAAAGAAGTACATGGGGGAAGAAAGAGGTACAAGGAGGGGGAAGAGGTACAGAGGGGAGAAAGAGGCACAATGGGGAAGGGGGGAGAAGAAGTAATGGGGGAAGAAGAGAGGTACAAGGAGGGGGAAGAGGTACAGAGGAGAGAAAGAGGCACAATGGGGAAGGGGGGAGAAAGAAGTACATGGGGGAAGAAAGAGGTACAAGGAGGGGAAGAGGTACAGAGGGGAGAAAGAGGCACAATGGGGAAGGGGGGGGAAGAAAGAAGTACATGGGGGAAGAAAGAGAGAGGTACAAGAAGGGGGAAGAGGTACAGAGGGGAGAAAGAGCACAAGATGGGGGAGAAAGAAGTACATGGGGGAAGAAAGAGGTACAAGGAGGGGGAAGAGGTACAGAGGGGGGTAAGAGGCACAATGGGGAAGGGGGGAAGAAAGAAGTACATGGGGGAAGAAAGAGAGGTACAAGAAGGGGGAAGAGGTACAGAGGGGAGAAAGAGGCACAATGGGGAAGGGGGAAGAAAGAAGTACATGGGGGAGAAAGAGAGGTACAAGGAGGGGGAAGAGGTACAGAGGGAGAAAGAGGCACATGGGGAAGGGGGGAGAAAGAGAGGTACAAGGAGGGGGAAGAGGTACAGAGGGGGTAAAGAGGCACAATGGGGAAGGGGGGAAGAAAGAAGTACATGGGGGAAGAAAGAGAGGTACAAGGAGGGGGAAGAGGTACAGAGGGGAGAAAGAGGCACAATGGGGAAGGGGGGAGAAGAAGTACATGGGGGAAGAAAGAGGTACAAGGAGGGGGAAGAGGTACAGAGGGGAGAAAGAGGCACAATGGGGAAGGGGGGAAAAAGAAGTACATGGGGGAAGAAAGAGAGGTACAAGAGGGGGAAGAGGTACAGAGGGGAGAAAGAGGCACAATGGGGAAGGGGGGAAGAAAGAAGTACATGGGGAAGAAAGAGGTACAAGGAGGGGGAAGAGGTACAGAGGGGAGAAAGAGGCACAATGGGGAAGGGGGGAAGAAAGACGTACATGGGGGAAGAAGAGAAGGTACAAGAAGGGGAAGAGGTACAGAGGGGAGAAAGAGGCACATGGGGAAGGGGGGAAGAAAGAAGTACATGGGGAAGAAAGAGAGGTACAAGGAGGGGGAAGAGGTACAGAGGGGAGAAAGAGGCACAATGGGGAAGGGGGGAGAAAGAGAGGTACAAGGAGGGGGAAGAGTACAGAGGGGGTAAAGAGGCACAATGGGGAAGGGGGGAAGAAAGAAGTACATGGGGGAAGAAGAGAGGTACAAGGAGGGGAAGAGGTACAGAGGGGAGAAAGAGGCACAATGGGGAAGGGGGAGAAAGAAGTACATGGGAAGAAAGAGGTACAAGGAGGGGAAGATGGTACAGAGGGGAGAAAGAGGCACAATGGGGAAGGGGGGAAGAAAGAAGTACATGGGGGAAGAAAGAGAGGTACAAGGAGGGGGAAGAGGTACAGAGGGAGAAAGAGGCACAATGGGGAAGGGGGGAAGAAAGAAGTACATGGGGGAAGAAAGAGAGGTACAGAAGGGGGAAGAGGTACAGAGGGGAGAAAGAGGCACAATGGGGAAGGGAGAAGAAAGAAGTACATGGGGAAGAAAGAGAGGTACAAGAAGGGGAAGAGGTACAGAGGGGGGTAAAGAGGCACAATGGGAAGGGGGGAGAAAGAAGTACATGGGGGAAGAAAGAGGTACAAGGAGGGGGAAGAGGTACAGAGGGGAGAAAGAGGCACAATGGGAAGGGGGAAGAAAGAAGTACATGGGGGAAGAAAGAGAGGGTACAAGAAGGGGAAGAGGTACAGAGGGGAGAAAGAGGCACATGGGGAAGGGGGGAAGAAAGAAGTACATGGGGGAAGAAAGAGGTACAAGGAGGGGGAAAGAGGTACAGAGGGGAGAAAGAGGCACAATGGGGAAGGGGGAAGAAAGAAGTACATGGGGAAGAAAGAGGTACAAGGAGGGGGAAGAGGTACAGAGGGGAGAAAGAGGCACAATGGGGAAGGGGGAAGAAAGAAGTACATGGGGGAAGAAAGAGTACAAGGAGGGGAAGAGGTACAGAGGGGAGAAAGAGGCACAATGGGGAAGGGGGAAGAAAGAAGTACATGGGGAAGAAAGAGAGTACAAGGAGGGGGAAGAGGTACAGAGGGGAGAAAGAGGCACAATGGGGAAGGGGGGAAGAAAGAAGTACATGGGGGAAGAAAGAGAGGTACAAGGAGGGGGAAGAGGTACAGAGGGGGTAAAGAGGCACAATGGGGAAGGGGGGAAGAAAGAAGTACATGGGGGAAGAAAGAGAGGTACAAGGAGGGGGAAGAGGTACAGAGGGGAGAAAGGCACAATGGGGAAGGGGGGAAGAAAGAAGTACATGGGGGAGAAAGAGAGGTACAAGGAGGGGGAAGAGGTACAGAGGGGTAAAGAGGCACAATGGGGAAGGGGGGAAGAAAGAAGTACATGGGGGAAGAAAGAGAGGTACAAGGAGGGGGAAGAGGTACAGAGGGGAGAAAGAGGCACAATGGGGAAGAGGGGAAGAAAGAGAGGTACAAGAAGGGGGAAGAGGTACAGAGGGGAGAAAGAGGCACAATGGGGAAGGGGGAAGAAAGAAGTACATGGGGGAAGAAAGAGAGGTACAAGGAGGGGGAAGAGGTACAGAGGGGAGAAAGAGGCACAATGGGAAGGGGGGAAGAAAGAAGTACATGGGGAGAAAGAGAGGTACAAGGAGGGGGAAGAGGTACAGAGGGGGTAAAGAGGCACAATGGGGAAGGGGGGAAGAAAGAAGTACATGGGGGAAGAAAGAGAGGTACAAGGAGGGGGAAGAGGTACAGAGGGGAAGAGGTACAGAGGGGAGAAAGAGGCACAATGGGGAAGGGGGGAAGAAAGAGAGGTACAAGAAGGGGAAGAAAGAGAGGTACAAGAAGGGGGAAGAGGTACAGAGGGGAGAAAGAGGCACAATGGGGAAGGGGGAAGAAAGAAGTACATGGGGGAAGAAAGAGAGGTACAAGGAGGGGAAGAGGTACAGAGGGGAGAAAGAGGCACAATGGGGAAGGGGGGAAGAAGAAGTACATGGGGGAAGAAAGAGAGGTACAAGGAGGGGGAAGAGGTACAGAGGGGTAAAGAGGCACAATGGGGAAGGGGGAAGAAAGAAGTACATGGGGAAGAAAGAGAGGTACAAGGAGGGGGAAGAGGTACAAGGGGGTAAAGAGGCACAATGGGAAGGGGGAAGAAGAAGTACATGGGGGAAGAAAGAGAGGTACAAGGAGGGGGAAGAGGTACAAGGGGTAAAGAGGCACATGGGGAAGGGGGGAAGAAAGAAGTACATGGGGGAAGAAAGAGAGGTACAAGAAGGGGGAAGAGGTACAGAGGAGAGAAAGAGGCACAATGGGGAAGGGGGGAAGAAAGAAGTACATGGGGGAAGAAAGAGAGGTACAAGGAGGGGGAAGAGGTACAGAGGAGAGAAAGAGGCACAATGGGGAAGGGGGGAAGAAAGAAGTACATGGGGGAAGAAAGAGAGGTACAAGGAGGGGGAAGAGTACAGAGGGGTAAAGAGGCACAATGGGGAAGGGGGGAAGAAAGAAGTACATGGGGAAGAAAGAGGTACAAGAACGGGGAAGAGGTACAGAGGGGGGAAAGAGGCACAATGGGGAAGGGGGGAAGAAAGAAGTACATGGGGGAAGAAAGAGGTACAAGGAGGGGGAAGAGGTACAGAGGGGAGAAAGAGGCACAATGGGGAAGGGGGAAGAAAGAAGTACATGGGGGAAGAAAGAGAGGTACAAGGAGGGGGAAGAGGTACAGAGGGGAGAAAGAGGCACAATGGGGAAGGGGGGAAGAAAGAAGTACAATGGGGGAAGAAAGAGGTACAAGGAGGGGGAAGAGGTACAGAGGGGAGAAAGAGGCACAATGGGGAAGGGGGAAGAAAGAAGTACATGGGGGAAGAAAGAGGTACAAGAAGGGGAAGAGGTACAGAGGGGGGAAAGAGGCACAATGGGGAAGGGGGGAAGAAAGAAGTACATGGGGGAAGAAAGAGGTACAAGGAGGGGAAGAGGTACAGAGGGGAGAAAGAGGCACAATGGGGAAGGGGGAAGAAAGAAGTACATGGGGGAAGAAAGAGAGGTACAAGGAGGGGAAAGAGGTACAGAGGGGAGAAAGAGGCACAATGGGGAAGGGGGAAGAAAGAAGTACATGGGGGAAGAAAGAGGTACAAGGAGGGGGAAGAGGTACAGAGGGGAGAAAGAGGCACAATGGGAAGGGGGGAGAAAGAAGTACATGGGGGAAGAAAGAGAGGTACAAGGAGGGGAAGAGGTACAGAGGGGGTAAAGAGGCACAATGGGGAAGGGGGGAAGAAAGAAGTACATGGGGGAAGAAAGAGAGGTACAAGGAGGGGAAAGAGGTAAGAGGGGAGAAAGAGGCACAATGGGGAAGGGGGGAAGAAAGAAGTAACATGGGGAAGAAAGAGGTACAAGGAGGGGGAAGAGGTACAGAGGGGAGAAAGAGGCACAATGGGGAAGGGGGAAGAAAGAAGTACATGGGGGAAGAAAGAGGTACAAGGAGGGGGAAGAGGTACAGAGGAGAGAAGAGGCACAATGGGGAAGGGGGGAGAAAGAAGTACATGGGGAAGAAAGAGAGGTACAAGGAGGGGGAACAGGTACAGAGGGGAGAAAGAGGCACAATGGGAAGGGGGAAGAAAGAAGTACATGGGGAAGAAAGAGGTACAAGGAGGGGGAAGAGGTACAGAGGGGGTAAAGAGGCACAATGGGGAAGGGGGGAAGAAAGAAGTACATGGGGGAAGAAAGAGAGGTACAAGGAGGGGGAAGAGGTACAGAGGGAGAAAGAGGCACAAGATGGGGGAGAAAGAAGTACATGGGGGAAGAAAGAGAGGTACAAGGAGGGGAAGAGGTACAGAGGGGAGAAGAGGCACAATGGGGAAGGGGGAAGAAAGAAGTACATGGGGGAAGAAAGAGGTACAAGGAGGGGGAAGAGGTACAGAGGGGAGAAAGAGGCAGAATGGGAAGGGGGAAGAAAGAAGTACATGGGGAAAGAAAGAGGTACAAGGAGGGGGGAGAGGTACAGAGGGGAGAAAGAAGTACATGGGGGAAGAAAGAAGTACATGGGGGAAGAAAGAGAGGTACAAGGAGGGGGAAGAGGTACAGAGGGGGGAAAGAGGCACAATGGGGAAGGGGGAAGAAAGAAGTACATGGGGAAGAAAGAGGTACAAGGAGGGGGAAGAGGGTAACAGAGGGGAGAAAGAGGCACAATGGGAAGGGGGGAAGAAAGAAGTACATGGGGAAGAAAGAGAGGTACAAGGAGGGGGAAGAGGTACAGAGGAGAGAAAGAGGCACAATGGGGAAGGGGGAAGAAAGAAGTACATGGGGGAAGAAAGAGGTACAAGGAGGGGAAGAGGTACAGAGGGAGAAAGAGGCACAATGGGGAAGGGGGAAGAAAGAAGTACATGGGGGAAGAAAGAGAGGTACAAGGAGGGGAAGAGGTACAGAGGGGAGAAAGAGGCACAATGGGGAAGGGGGGAAGAAAGAAGTACATGGGGGAAGAAAGAGGTACAAGGAGGGGAAAGAGGTACAGAGGGGGTAAAGAGGCACAATGGGGAAGGGGGGAAGAAAGAAGTACATGGGGGAAGAAAGAGAGGTACAAGGAGGGGGAAGAGGTACAGAGGGGAGAAAGAGGCACAATGGGAAGGGGGGAAGAAAGAAGTACATGGGGGAAGAAAGAGAGGTACAAGGAGGGGGAAGAGGTACAGAGGGGAGAAAGAGGCACAATGGGGAAGGGGGAAGAAAGAAGTACATGGGGAAGAAAGAGGTACAAGGAGGGGGAAGAGGTACAGAGGGGAGAAAGAGGCACAATGGGGAAGGGGGGAAGAAAGAAGTACATGGGGAAGAAAGAGAGGTACAAGGAGGGGGAAGAGGTACAGAGGGGAGAAAGAGGTACAATGGGGAAGGGGGAAGAAAGAAGTACATGGGGAAGAAAGAGAGGTACAAGGAGGGGGAAGAGGTACAGAGGGGAGAAAGAGGCACAATGGGGAAGGGGGGAAGAAAGAAGTACATGGGGGAAGAAAGAGAGGTACAAGGAGGGGGAAGAGGTACAGAGGGGAGAAAGAGGCACAATGGGGAAGGGGGGAGAAAGAAGTACATGGGGAAGAAAGAGAGGTACAAGGAGGGGGAAGAGGTACAGAGGGGGTAAAGAGGCACAATGGGGAAGGGGGGAAGAAAGAAGTACATGGGGAAGAAAGAGAGGTACAAGGAGGGGAAGAGGTACAGAGGGGGTAAAGAGGCACAATGGGGAAGGGGGGAAGAAAGAAGTACATGGGGGAAGAAAGAGAGGTACAAGGAGGGGGAAGAGGTACAGAGGGGGTAAAGAGGCACAAGATGGGGAGAAAGAAGTACATGGGGAAGAAAGAGAGGTACAAGGAGGGGGAAGAGGTACAAGGGGGAAAGAGGTACAGGGGGAAGGTGCAAGGGGGAGGAAGAGGTACAAGGCAAGGAGAGGTACAGAGGGGAGAAAGAGAGGTGCAAGGGGGTGAAATAAGTACATGGGGTGAAAGACGTACATGAGGGAGAAAGAGAGGTGCGGGGGGGAGAGGTACAGAGGGGAGAAAGAGGCACATGGGAAGGGGGAAAGAAAGAAGTACATGGGGGAAGAAAGAGAGGTACAAGGAGGGGAAGAGGTACAGAGGGGAGAAAGAGGCACAATGGGGAACGGGGGGGAGAAAGAAGTACATGGGGAAGAAGAAAGAGGTACAAGGAGGGGGAAGAGGTACAGAGGGGGGAAAGAGGCACAAGATGGGGGAGAAAAGTACAGTGGGGGAAGAAAGAGGTACAAGGAGGGGAAAGAGGTACAAGGGGGAGAGGTACAGAGTGGAGAAAGAGGTACAAGGGGAGAAAGAGGTGCAAGGGGGAGAAGGCACAAGGGGGTGAAATAAGTACATGGGGTGAAAGACGTACATAAGGGAGAAAGAGGTGCAAGGGGGGAGAGGTACAGAGGGGAGAAAGAATTGCAAGGGGGAGAGGCACAAGGGGGTGAAAGAAGTACATGGGGCGAGAAAGAGAGGTGCAAGGGGTGAAAGAGGCACAAAGGGGTGAAACTGGCACAAATAGTGGAAATGGGCCACTTGATTAATTTGCCCCCCAGGCCAAATGTTGCCAGTCCTCCCCTGTCTGTAACTTATTCCTTAGACTCCGATAGAGGCCTCTCCTTGTATCTGTAACTTATTCCTTAGACTCCGATAGAGGCCTCTCCTTGTATTTGTAACTTATTCCTTAGACTCCGATAGAGGCATCTCCTTGTATCTGTAACTTATACCTTAGACTCCAGTAGAGGCCTCTCCTTGTATCTGTAACTTATTCCTTAGACTCCAATAGAGGCATCTCCTTGTATCTGTAACTTATTCCTTAGACTCCAATAGAGGCCTCTCCTTGTATCTGTAACTTATTCCTTAGACTCCGATAGAGGCCTCTCTTTGTATCTGTAACTTATTCCTTAGACTCCGATAGAGGCATCTCCTTGTATCTGTAACTTATACCTTAGACTCCAGTAGAGGCCTCTCCTTGTATCTGTAACTTATTCCTTAGACTCCAATAGAGGCATCTCCTTGTATCTGTAACTTATTCCTTAGACTCCAATAGAGGCATCTCTTGTATCTGTAACTTATTCCCTAGACTCCAATAGAGGCATCTCCTTGTATCTGTAACTTATTCCCTAGACTCCAATAGAGGCATCTCCTTGTATCTGTAACTTATTCCTTAGACTCCAGTAGAGGCATCTCCTTGTATCTGTACTTATTCCCTAGACTCCAATAGAGGCATCTCCTTGTATCTGTAACTTATTCCCTAGACTCCAATAGAGGTCTCTCCTTGTATCTGTAACTTATTCCCTAGACTCCAATAGAGGCCTCTCCTTGTATCTGTAACTTATTCCTTAGACTCCAATAGAGGCATCTCCTTGTATCTGTAACTTATTTCCTTAGACTCCAATAGAGACCTCTCCTTGTATCTGTAACTTATTCCTAGACTCCAATAGAGGCATCTCCTTGTATCTGTAACTTATTCCTTAGACTCAATAGAGGCCTCTCCTTGTATCTGTAACTTATTCCTTTGACTCCAATAGAGCCCTCTCCTTGTATCTGTAACTTATTCCTTAGACTCCAATAGAGGCCTCTCCCTTGTATCTGTAACTTATTCCTTAGACTCAATGAGGCATCTCCTTGTATCTGTAACTTATACCTTAGACTCCAATAGAGGCATCTCCTTGTATCTGTAACTTATTCCTTAGACTCCAATAGAGGCCTCTCCTTGTATCTGTAACTTATTCCTTAGACTCCAATAGAGGCATCTCCTTGTATCTGTAACTTATTCCTTAGACTCCAATAGAGGCCTCTCCTTGTATCTGTACTTATTCCTTAGACTCCAATAGAGGCCTCTCCTTGTATCTGTAACTTATTCCTTAGACTCCAATAGAGGCTCTCTTGTATCTGTAACTTATTCCTTAGACTCCAATAGAGGCCTCTCCTTGTAGTTGGACAAGTGGAATGGGATTTATTTATGTGAATTTCTCCATAAATTTAGTGTAATAGAGCAGTGGTTCTCAATCTTTTTTTGTTGGGGCATCCCTAACACACAATCTACAACATTTGTGGCACCCTAACATATTTAATGTACTTTATCAAGGGCATAAGAAGGGTACAATACATAAATATACAGTTATTATTAGGTTTTACAATCATAATAACACAACTAAATCTATTGTATATAACAATTTCTATAAATCTTTATTTAAAAGTCCATTTTTGTCAGTCTTCATAGAAAACATGGGCACGCTAAGTTGATGTCCGTGGCACACCAAAGTGCCACGGCACCCTGGTTGAGAATCACTGGTATAGAGAGTTTGTGACTTGCATCCAGTGATGGCTAAGTATATCAAATGTATGAGTTAATCCTCTGGGCGCCCCCCTCTGTTGAACCGCACTGCTCTGCAGGCCATCCCCGTCCTTCAAAAACTCCACCCACCACCCTTCCCACCTCTCCCTAGGACCGCCTGCATTGTATCCATTACTTCCAGTGCAGCCGAAAAAAAAAAGAGTACTATAACTCCGCTGCCGCAACTGGAGATGGTGCTTGTGCCTCCGCTTGCCCTCCTCCCCCAGCATGCTCACGAACCTCAGATTACATCACCTCCTTCTTACTGCCAGCCTGTCTGACCGAAACGTTACAGAATCGCCCTCTGCTCCCCTCACACAAAGCAGAGTATGAACGGAACATGCCAATGGCAGGGGTTAGACACAAAGAAGGTCAACAAAAAAGGTTGTCTGTGCATCAAACCCTTAGTCTTAAAAACAAGCAACCTATGACTTGCTAAAAATAAACCGTGGGGTTTAGTCTCATATTTTTGTCCGAAGAAATGGAAATCTTACCTGCCCTGTCAAGGCTCCCAGCTTAATGCAATTCCCTATCTGTCTCCAATATGTGAACATGTATTTAGTATAATGCAGTTAAAACAGTGATTCCCCCTTATCTCTAGTGTGAGTAAAACCCCTTGTGAGAGAAACAACTGAGTTATTTATAACTTCCTTAATTCAGCTATCACCCTGTTTGGTATGCTACCAACCATGGGCGGATTGTCCTATCGGGGGATTGGGCATCCCCCGGTGGGCCGCTAGATCAAGAGATCAGAGGATCTCACCTCACCGTCCCACGATATTTTGAAGGAGAGGTCCGTGTTGCCATAGGCACCCTCTGTGACAGCCTTTGCGTTCTTTGTTAACCCTTTGAGTGCCAGAGGGGTACGCAACGCATTGCTTTGCAATGCGTTGCGTACCCCTCTGGCACTCAAAGGGTTAATGCAGAGCGCCAGGATATTATGTGCTCTGTGCTCTCCCATGCCGCACAGGGACCATAAGGGGGTGTTGATAGGGACGTTGGGGCAGCTAGTGGGCTGCTTTAAAAAATGCCCGGGCTGGTATTGCCCTACAATCCGCCCTTGTTACCACCCAAGAGAGAGGAGGAGCCAAAACCTCCAAAATACATACACAAAGTATAAAACATAACTTGTATAGTAGTGTTCAGTTAATTACATATGTGTATATCCAGAGGAGCGGCAGAACAATATTTTGGCTACTATAGTAAGTAAACAAAAAGATGTTGTCTGCGCATCAAACCCTGAGTTTTACAAAAAAGCAACCTATGACTTGCTACAAATAAAACCGTGGGTTTAGTATCATATTTTTGGCCAAACACATGGAAATCTTACCTGCCCCATCAAGGCTCCCAGCTTAAGGCAAGTCCCTATCTGTCTCCAATATGTGATCACAGAGAAGGTTCTTACGTTCTCCATATCTATCCCTTACCAACCGTATGTCCCATTCATGTGCTGCCTTGTGAGAGGGGAGCAGTAGGCGATTCTTTAAGGGTTGTGGTCGGACCTGCTGGCAGTAGGAGGGACTAAATTTGTACTTTATAGTATGTGTTAATCATGTCCTAAAGGGGAAGAGTGTGGTCCAACTTAAAGCCTCATTAAGATCAATTGCTATCATCAGGTGGTGGTGTGTCATCACTTTATATGGAAATCTTTGGTTTATGACTCACGATATCCCACACAAGCAATAGAAAGAAGAAGGTTCGTGCGGGGGAGGAAGGTAAGTAGAGGCGTTCATCTTGGAGCTGGGCTCCTGTCTTGTGGGCAGGCTTAGGATCGAAGGTGGAGGGAGAGCTCTGCCAATCAAGATGGCAGCACTTTCCCTCTAGCTAATGAAGGGGGATAAGGTTAGATTTCACAGCATGGGGGACAATTGCAGTATATAGGTATTATGGGATTTTTTTTTGCTTTTTTTGGGGGAGTCTACACCAATTTTGGGGGCAAAGTTAGAACATGCCAACTTGTTTTTTGTCCTTGCTTGTTATAGGCTAAGGGTATTTTCAGTGCCAGGGAGAAAATGAATGGGGCTCGGGTGGAGTCATGTGAGGAGTTAGGGGTGTGGCCATGGGCGGAGCCAAGGGCACCTGGAGTGCTTTGGATAGGGGCTCCTGGGATGAAAATCAACATTTTATCCATCCACTTGCAGAAATACAAGCGAGAATCTGCAAAAATACATCTTGTGATGCACAGAGGACCAAATTCATAAATAAATAAAGTAAAATAATTGTTGTGCAAACCAAATGCACGGTAGGGCCAATAGAAATTCATAATAATTGAAACAGAGATTTTAACCCCTACCCGCAAGAGACGTCTAAATGCTTTGGATTTAGGATTTAAAAACCCAATGTGAATTTGGGAATTTTTATTTTACCCTTTTCTGCAGTTGGTTCCCCACAGAACTGCTTCCTTTCTGCATATGGCCTGTCATCGTAATAGCAGATCAAGCTCCCTGAATTTGTGTTTCCAGAGAGCTTTCTGTTAGGGACTGTGGAAACAAGGATGCTAATAATACCATGTAACACTGTCCCTGCAGCATAGAAGTCACTCAGTGCTGTGGGGATAGTGTTACATTATATCATCACTTCTGCTTTCACAGTCTCTGGAACACAAATAAAATGAGGATTTTAGTAAGGGACATAAATGTTTAAACAAATAGGTGAAGATGAAAACTAAATAATAAAAACCTTAGACAACTTGACTTTAAAGGGATAGTAATACTTCGTTTTATCTTTATTTTATTTTGTAGGCATTAAAAAAATATGAAGAACAATATAAGTCTTATCTCTCTTTATGGTTTATGAGATATTCACAAGCAAAGTTTCCCCTCCTGCCCCTTTTACCTAGTGTAATCCATCTCTTCTCAGATGTGGAATCCAGTCCATAGACCAGACAGATAACAGAAGGGGACAATCTTCTTCCTATGAGAACAATGAAAGCCCTGCCCCCCTTGACAAGTCTTTCAGGTTTTTCCCTTATCTTAATTGAAGATTGTCCCTCTCTGCAGTCTACCTGGGCACCTCTCTTCTGCTCTGGCTAAGCAGTGTTACATCAGTAAAAGGGGCGGGAGGGGGATACTTTGTCATTGAATTACTCTTGTACTACAACTCTGACAGAATTGATATAACACTCTACAAAGTCCAAATACTATGATGATTAATTAGAGCTGCTATTATTATGAAACATTACTATCCCTTTAAATATGATTTATTTATAGACCAAATAAGGAGGTTGACTTTAATAAAATAAAAAAAATGACCTGTTATATGTTTGGGCCAAAGCATTTCCCAGCCCTGGGCTATGTTCTGCACAGCAAGACAACACCTACAATATATGTTGCTAATAATAAAAGTTAAAAAATTTTTTTAACCCTTTGGACCCTAGAGTCTGTAACATGAAAGGGTTAACATGCGCGGTAGTAAAGCGACTGTGTTACACAGTGTAAACGTGCCAGGAATGGGTGGATCTGTCTCCAGACTCACTAAGATTCATAATACAGGGTAGAACGGTGCTTGATAGGACGTGGGAGGGCCTGAGTACACATTCATCGCTTGCCATTCTGAGGATGTACAGACCAGATGATCCGGATTAACAGGTGACTCATGTGCTGTCACATTCATTCACCAGTGTAAATTATCCACCTCCCTGTCACCAAACCTCATCCAAGTCCAGGGAGAGGGCGAGGTAAGATTGGGAAAGACTCTTCCCCACCCAGATATATTCTCACTGGATACCGACCAACAGAGATAACTTCACCCACAAGACTGGGGTAAAGAAAAAAGGATCCTCAGTAGCCTGGCCTGCAGGTTAGAAGTCACTGAAGGATCAATCTGCAGGTCAAAGGTCACTGATGTATCGGCCTGCATGTGGGAGGTCCTGATGTACTGGCCTGCAGGTTAGAGGTCACTGATGTACCGGACTGCAGTTTAGAGGTAACTGTGCCGATGTATTGGCCTGCAGGTGGCAGGTCACTGAGGCTGATGTACTGGTCTTCAGGTTAGAGGTCACTGAGTCAATGTACCGGCCTGTAGGTTAGAGGTCGGTAAGGCTGATGTAACAAACAGAACTGGAGCAATTCTAGAGCAAACTAACTACAATACAGGGGACAAATAAATGTTCCCAAAATTATCATTTTTGATAGAGATCAGTGGATCAGTTACAGGTGTGTTTGGTTTTTGATAGAGATGAGGAATCAGTTACAGGTTTGTTTGGTTTTTGATAGAGATGAGGGATCAGTTACAGGTTTGTTTGGTTTTTGATAGAGATGAGGGATCAGTTACAGGTTTGTTTGGTTATTGATGGAGATTAATGGATCAGTTACAGGTGTGTTTGGTTTTTGATAGAGATGAGGGATCAGTTACAGGTTTGTTTGGTTATTGATGGAGATGAATGGATCAGTTACAGGTTTGTTTGGTTATTGATAGACATGAATGGACCAGTTACAGGTTTGTTTGGTTATTGATAGAGATGAGGGATCAGTTACAGATTTGTTTGGTTATTGATAGAGATGAATGGACCAGTTACAGGTTTGTTTGGTTATTGATAGAGATGAGGGAATAGTTACAGTTTGTTTGGATATTGATAGAGATGAGGGGACCAGTTACAGTTTGTTTGGTTATTGATAGAGATAAGTGGACCAGTTACAGTTTGTTTGGTTATTGATAGAGATGAGGGATCAGTTACAGATTTGTTTGGTTATTGATAGAGATGAGGGAATAGTTACAGATTTGTTTGGTTATTGATAGAGATGAGGGAATAGTTACAGTTTGTTTGGATATTGATAGAGATGAGGGGACCAGTTACAGATTTGTTTGGTTATTGATAGAGATGAGGGAATAGTTACAGTTTGTTTGGATATTGATAGAGATAAGTGGACCAGTTACAGTTTGTTTGGTTATTGATAGAGATGAGGGAACAATTACAGGTATGTTTGGTTATTGAGATGATAGAGATGAATGGACAAGTTACAGGTTTGTTTGGTTATTGATAGAGATAAGTGGACCAGTTACAGTTTGTTTGGTTATTGAGAGAGATGAGTGATCCAGTTACAGTTTGGTTATTGATAGAGATGAATGGACCAGTTACATGTGTGTTTGGTTATTGACAGAGATGAGGGACAAGTTACAGGTTTGTTTTGTTATTGATAGAGATGAGGGAATAGTTACAGTTTGTTTGGTTATTGATAGAGATGAGTGGACCTGTTCCAGGTTTGTTTGGTTATTGATAGAGATGAGTGGACCTGTTCCAGGTTTGTTTGGTTATTGATAGAGATGAGGGACCAGTTACAGGTTTGTTTGGTTATTGATAGAGATGAGGGATCAGTTACAGATTTGTTTGGTTATTGATAGAGATGAGGGAATAGTTACAGTTTGTTTGGATATTGATAGAGATGAGGGGACCAGTTACAGTTTGTTTGGTTATTGATAGAGATAAGTGGACCAGTTACAGTTTGTTTGGTTATTGATAGAGATGAGGGAACAATTACAGGTATGTTTGGTTATTGAGATGATAGAAATGAATGGACAAGTTACAGGTTTGTTTGGTTATTGATAGAGATAAGTGGACCAGTTACAGTTTGTTTGGTTATTGAGAGAGATGAGTGATCCAGTTACAGTTTGGTTATTGATAGAGATGAATGGACCAGTTACAGGTGTGTTTGGTTATTGATAGAGATGAGGGACCAGTTACAGGTTTGTTTGGTTATTGATAGAGATGAGGGACCAGTTACAGGTTTGTTTGGTTATTGATAGAGATGAATGGACCAGTTACAGGTGTGTTTGGTTATTGATAGAGATGAAGGACCAGTTACAGGTTTGTTTGGTTATTGATAGAGATGAGGGATCAGTTTCAGGTTTGTTTGGTTATTGATAGAGATGAATGGACCAGTTACAGGTGTGTTTGGTTATTGATAGAGATGAGGGACCAGTTACAGGTTTGTTTGGTTATTGATAGAGATGAGTGGACCAGTTCCAGGTTTGTTTGGTTATTGATAGAGATGAGGGACCAGTTATAGGTTTGTTTGGTTATTGATAGAGATGAGTGGACCAGTTACAGGTTTGTTTGGTTATTGATAGAGATGAGGGAATAGTTACAGTTTGTTTGGTTATTGATAGAGATGAGTGATCCAGTCACAGTTTGTTTGGTTATTGATAGAGATGAGGGAACCATTACAGGTGTGTTTGGTTATTGATAGAGATAAGTGGACCAGTTACAGTTTGTTTGGTTATTGATAGAGATGAGGGAACAATTACAGGTATGTTTGGTTATTGACAGAGATGAGGGAACAATTACAGGTATGTTTGGATATTGATAGAGATGAGGGAACAGTTACAGGTTTATATGGTTATTGATAGAGATGAATGGACCAGTTACAGTTATATATGGTTATTGATAGTGACGAGTGGACCAGTTACAGTTTTATATGGTTATTGATAGTGATGAGTGGACTAGTTACAGGTTTGTTTGGTTATTGATAGAGATGATTGGACCAGTTTGCGAATTGATGACATTAGTTCTTTTCTATCTGTCTGCAGGGATGGGTGTATCTACAATAACTGCTGCCCGGATTCTGAAGGGACAGATGGATGGACAGCTGGGTGAGGACACACAGCTGGAGATGGAGAAGTTCCCCTATGTGTCCCTGGCCAAGGTAGGATCTTTGTACGCCATCCCTGCCAGTGTGTGGGTTGTGACCATACATACATGTGAACCTCAGGATAAGACCCAAATACTCATGGCAAGAGAGTGCAGTGTTACCTACTATCTCATTTGCACCAGTTAACTGCTTATTTAGTCCTTATATTGCTGCCATTTCTACCAGGATAGAGGCAGACATCTGGCTTCTCTTCTGTGTGATGAGGCAGTGAGAGGTCTAAGTCACAGCATGATAAGGGATCCCTGAGCACTGATAAGATCACCTCCTGGTTAGTGCCAGCAGGCATTTATGTCACCTGAAATCTACATCCTGGGGAACTTTTTTGGTTAATATTTCACAAATGTCATGGTTGGCTCATTTTGAATGTACCCAGGATGGCTGCAACAAGGACAGTAGGCACAGAGGAGTGGGCATGGAAGGGGGGGATGGTCATTGACTTAATAGAATGAACTCCTGAAAGCTCTGGGCACTGGAATGGTTGGTTAATCTGTGGTGCAGAACACAGACCTCTATGGTAAGAGCAGAAAGCGAATCTTAATCCTGACGTTTCTGTTTCCTCTTCATCTCAGTGAGCTCACCCTCAGATAAATTAATGACAGCAGGCTACATGCAGGAACAAAAAAGAGGATTCATTCTGGGGCAAACCAACTCCACCATCGAGGATAAATACAAATTCCCCAAATTTCCTTTGATTTAAATGTTTTTAAACCATGAAACAATGAACAGGAGACCTCTATAGCATTCAAGGGGTTAAAATTATAATTTAATAGTTACATGAGAGATTAAATAAAATCTATTTTGTAGCTTTGAGGTCTGTAATATCTACTGGTGTGTATTCTACTTTTTATATTGTAGATTTCTACCATTTTTCACATTCATGTTATCCAAAGTATTTTTAGTACTAGTGTAAAAGCCTGTGGACACGTTGCGTACCCATCCAGCACTCAAAGGGTTAAAAGACCAGTCCTACTCTGTGTCTGCAGTCACTCACGTGATGCGCTGTAGAGACTGCCCGAACGCACAGAACGCTCCCAGCACAGAACTCCCAGCATTCCGTACAGAACGCTCCCAGCACAGAACTCCCAGCATTCCGTACAGAACGCTCCCAGCACAGAACTACCAGCATTCCACACAGAATGCTCCCAGCACAGAACTCCCAGCATTCCACACAGAACTCCCAGCATTCTGCACGTAATGTTCCCAGCACGGAACTCCCAGCATTCCGCAAAGAATGCTCCCAGCACAGAACTCCCAGCATTCCTAACAGAATGCTCCCAGCACAGAACTCCCAGCATTCAGCACAGAATGCTCCCAGCACAGAACTCCCAGCATTCCACACAGAATGCTCCCAGCACAGAACTCCCAGTATTCCGCTCAGAATGCTCCCATCTTAAAAATCCCAGCATTCCGCACAGAATGCTCCCAGCACAGAACTCCCAGCATTCCACACAGAATGCTCCCAGCACAGAACTCCCAGTATTCCGCTCAGAATGCTCCCATCTTAGAAATCCCAGCATTCTGAGTGTTCCAGCAGTCTCTACTGCGCATGATGGCTTCTGACAAACATCCTAGAAAATGATTATATAGGATTTGAGATATGTACATAATGTTTCTTAACCCTTTGAGTGCCAAGGGGTATGCAAAGCATTGCTGTTCAGGTAGTGTGAAACAGTCAGTGAGTTGTTAGCAGTGGAGGTTATAGTTAGTATAGAGATCTGGAGTGATCATACTGCTCAGGTAGTGTGGAATAGTCAGTGAGTTGTTAGTAGTGGAGGTTATAGTTAGTATGGAGATCTGGAGTGATCATACTGCTCAGGTAGTGTGGAATAGTCAGTGAGTTGTTAGTAGTGGAGGTTATAGTTAGTATGGAGATCTGGAGTGATCATACTGCTCAGGTAGTGTGGAATAGTCAGTGAGTTGTTAGTAGTGGAGGTTATAGTTAGTATGGAGATCTGGAGTGATCATACTGCTCAGGTAGTGTGGAATAGTCAGTGAGTTGTTAGCAGTGGAGGTTATAGTTAGTATGGAGATCTGGAGTGATCATACTGCTCAGGTAGTGTGGAATAGTCAGTGAGTTGTTAGTAGTGGAGGTTATAGTTAGTATGGAGATCTGGAGTGATCATACTGCTCAGGTAATGTGGAATAGTCAATGGGTTGTTAGCAGTGGAGGTTATAGTTAGCATGGAGATCTGGAGTGATCATACTGCTCAGGTAGTGTGGAATAGTCAGTGAGTTGTTAGTAGTGGAGGTTATAATTAGTATGGAGATCTGGAGTGATCATACTGCTCAGGTAATGTGGAATAGTCAGTGAGTTGTTAGTAGTGGAGGTTATAGTTAGTATGGAGATCTGGAGTGATCATACTTCTCTGGTAGTGTGGAATAGTCAGTGAATTGTTAGTAGTGGAGGTTATAGTTAGTATGGAGATCTGGAGTGATTATACTGCTCAGGTAGTGTGGAATAGTCAGTGAGTTGTTAGTAGTGGAGGTTATAGTTAGTATGGAGATCTGGAGTGATCATACTGCTCAGGTAGTGTGGAATAGTCAGTGAGTTGTTAGCAGTGTAGTGGAGGTTATAGTTAGTATGGAGATCTGGAGTGATCATACTGCTCAGGTAGTGTGGAATAGTCAGTAAGTTGTTAATAGTGGAGGTTATAGTTAGTATGGAGATCTGGAGTGATCATACTGCTCAGGTAGTGTGGAATAGTCAGTGAGTTGTTAGCAGTGGAGGTTATAGTTAGTATGGAGATATGCAGTGATCATACTGCTCAGGTAGTGTGGAATAGTCAGTGAGTTGTTAGCAGTGGAGGTTATAGTTAGTATGGAGATCTGGAGTGATCATACTGCTCAGGTAGTGTGGAATAGTCAGTGAGTTATTAGTAGTAGAGGTTATAGTTAGTATAGAAATCTGGAGTGATCATACTGCTCAGGTAGTGTGGAATAGTCAGTGAGTTGTTAGTAGTGGAGGTTATAGTTAGTATGGAGAGCTGCAGTGATCATACTGCTCAGGTAGAGTGGAATAGTCAGTGAGTTGTTAGTAGTGGAGGTTATAGTTAGTATAGAGATCTGGAGTGATCATACTGCTCAGGTAGAGTGGAATAGTCAGTGAGTTGTTAGTAGTGGAGATTATAGTTAGTATAGAAATCTGTAGTGATCATACTGCTCAAGTAGTGTGGAATAATCACTGAGTTGTTAGCAGTGGAGGTTATAGTTAGTTTGGAGATCTGGAGTGCTCATACTGCTCAGGTAGTGTGGAATAGTCAGTGAGTTGTTAGTAGTGGAGGTTATAGTTAGTATGGAGATCTGGAGTGATCATACTGCTCACGTAGTGTGAAACAGTCAGTGAATTGTTAGCAGTGGAAGGTATAGGTAGTATGGAGATCTGGAGTGATCATACTGCTCAGGTACTGTGGTATAGTCAGTGAGTTGTTATCAGTGGTGGAGGTTATAGTTAGTATGGGGAGCTGGAGTGATCATACTGCTCAGGTAGTGTGGAATAGTTATTGAGTTGTTAGCAGTGGAGGTTATAGTTAGTAAGGAGATCTGGAATGATCATACTGCTCAGGTAGTGTGAAACAGTCAGTGAATTGTTAGCAGTGGAAGGTATAGGTAGTATGGAGATCTGGAGTGATCATACTGCTCAGGTAGTGTGGAACAGTCAGTGAGCTGCTAGCAGTGGAGTGGAGGTTATAGTTAGTATGGAGATCTGGAGTGATCATACTGCTCAGGTAGTGTGGAATAGTCAGTGAGTTGTTAGCAGTGGAGGTTATAGTTAGTATGGAGATCTGGAGTGATCATACTGCTCAGGTAGTGTGGAATAGTCAGTGAGTTGTTAGTAGTGGAGGTTATAGTTAGTATGGAGATCTGGAGTCATCATACTGCTCAGGTAGTGTGGAATAGTTAGTGAGTTGTTAGTAATGGAGGTTACAGTTCGTATGGAGATCTGGAGTCATCATACTGCTCAGGTAGTGTGGAATAGTCAGTGAGTTGTTAGTAGTGGAGGTTATAGTTAGTATGGAGATCTGGGGTGATCATACTGCTCAGGTAGTGTGGAATAGTCAGTGAGTTGTTAGCAGAGGAGGTTATAGTTAGTATGGAGATCTGGAGTGATCATACTGCTCAGGTAGTGTGGAATAGTCAGTGAGTTGTTAGCAGTGGAGGTTATAGTTAGTATTGAGATCTGGAGTGCTGATACTGCTCAGGTAGTGTGGAATAGTCAGTGAGTTGTTAGTAGTGGAGTGGAGGTTATAGTTAGTATGGAGATCTGGAGTGCTCATACTGCTCAGGTAGTATGGAATAGACAGTGAGTTGTTAGTAGTGTAGGTTATATTTACTATGGAGATCTGGAGTGATCATACTGCTCAGGTAGTGTGGAACAGTCAGTGAGTTGTTAGTAGTGGAGGTTATAGTTAGAATGGAGATCTGGAGTGATCATACTGCTCAGGTAATGTGGAATAGTCAGCGAGTTGTTAGCAGTGGAGGTTATAGTTAGTATGGAGAGCTGGAGTGATCATACTGCTCAGGTAGTGTGGAATAGTCAGTGAGTTGTTAGTAGTGGAGGTTATATTTAATATGGAGATCTGGAGTGCTGATACTGCTCAGGTAGTGTGGAATAGTCAGTGAGTTGTTAGCAGTGGATCGAAGGTTATAGTTAGTATGGAGATCTGGAGTGATCATATTGCTCAGGTAGTGTGGAATAGTCAGTGAGTTGTTAGCAGTGGAGGTTATAGTTAGTATGGAGAGCTGGAGTGATCATATTGCTCAGGTAATGTGGAATAGTCAGTGAGTTGTTAGCAGTGGATCGAAGGTTATAGTTAGTATGGAGATATGGAGTGATCATACTGCTCAGGTAGTGTGGAATAGTCAGTGAGTTGTTAGCAGTGGAGGTTATAGTTAGTATGGAGAGCTGGAGTGATCATACTGCTCAGGTAGTGTGGAATAGTCAGTGAGTTGTTAGTAGTGGAGGTTATAGTTAGTATAGAGATCTGGAGTGATCATACTGCTCAGGTAATGTGGAATAGTCAGTGAGCTGTTAGTAGTGGAGGTTATAGTTAGTATGGAGATCTGGAGTGATCATACTGCTCAGGTAGTGTGGAATAGTCAGTGAGTTGTTAGTAGTGGAGGTTATAGTTAGTATAGAGATCTGGAGTGATCATACTGCTCAGGTAGTGTGGAATAGTCAGTGAGTTGTTAGCAGTGGAAGTTATAGTTAGTATGGAGATCTGGAGTGATCATACTTCTCAGGTACTGTGGAATAGTCAGTGAGTTGTTAGTAGTGGAGGTTATAGTTAGTATAGAGATCTGGAGTGATCATACTGCTCAGGTAGTGTGGAATAGTCAGTGAGTTGTTAGTAGTGGAGGTTATAGTTAGTATGGAGAGATGGAGTGTTCATACTGCTCAGGTAGTGTGGGAATAGTCAGTGAGTTGTTAGTAGTGGAGCGGAGGTTATAGTTATTATGGAGATCTGGACTGATCATACTGCTCAGGTAGTGTGGAATAGTCAGTGA
The DNA here is from genome assembly GCA_037306005.1 of Rhinophrynus dorsalis. Taxonomy (NCBI): domain Eukaryota; kingdom Metazoa; phylum Chordata; class Amphibia; order Anura; family Rhinophrynidae; genus Rhinophrynus; species Rhinophrynus dorsalis. The sequence continues at coordinate 400,924,808 of CM074724.1, read as the reverse complement.
GTTGTTAGTAGTGGAGGTTATAGTTAGTATGGAGATCTGGAGTGATCATACTGCTCAGGTAGTGTGGAATAGTCAGTGAGTTGTTAGCAGTGGAGGTTATAATTAGTATGGAGATCTGGAGTGATCATACTGCTCAGGTAGTGTGGAATAGTCAGTGAGTTGTTAGCAGTGGAGTGGAGGTTATAGTTAGTATGGAGAGATGGAGTGTTCATACTAATCAGGTAGTGTGGAATAGTCAGTGAGTTGTTAGGAGTGGAGGTTATGGTTAGTATGGAGGTCTGGAGAGATCGAACTTGTGTAGTCCGGTAGCTTTCCAGAGAAGTGGTTATAAACTAGGCAAGAAAATTGAAGGGCACGTCTTGATTCCAGTGTTAGACACTTTGATGCTTTAAACATATCACAATGATGGGTAGTTTAATTAAATTGGGATATAAAGCAACATAATTATAAAGTGTGTTGAGTTTACCAAGATGGATTTGTGGTGGAGAAGCATGCACTACGTACCCATAGTCTATGACTGGCATTAATATCTTTGGAACAATACATATTCCTATGACGGAACTTAGACAAGATTTGTTTCTAAATAGTGATGAGCGAGCACCCCAATGCTCGGGTGTTCGGGTGCTCTAACCGAGCACCCCCTGAGGCTCGAGTGCTCGGCCGAGCACCCGAGCCCCATTGAAGTCAATGGGAGGACTCGAGCATTACACCAGGCACCCCCTGCTCTGATGAGGGGAGGGTGCCTGGTCCATAGGAAAAGGGCAGAAAAGGATGGAAACACCACAGAAATGGTTCAGGGACAGCATAGGGAGGATGTCTGGATGCATCTTGGACTCCAACATCGCTGCTGGGAACGATCTTTCGCCCGTAGTACGCCATTTTTACAGACTGACCATAAAACACACAAAAAGGAAAATAAAAACGACTTTAGGCGAAAAATTGTTACCAAACAATATTTGCTGTATATTTACTTGTATATCATCTGCAAATTCTCCCAAAAATTTCCTTGGTTTTCGGAAGTGAGGCCATGATTAAGAGGGAAACGTGCGCAGAGGCAAATTCTCCCAAAAAATTTCCTTGATTTTCAGAACTGAGGCCATGATTAAGAGGGAAACGTGCACAGAGGCAAATTCTCCCAAAAATTTCCTTGATTTTATTGAACTGAGGCCATGATTAAGAGGGAAACGTGCGCTGAGCCGACCATCTAAAACATTATGGGTGAGGGTCTGCTGCAGAGCTGACCATCCTAAACATTATATGCGAAGGCCCGCTAGTGAGCTGACGCTATAAAACATTATATGAGAGGGCCCGCTAGAGAGCTGACCCAATAAAACATTATATGAGAAGGCCTGCTGGTGAGCTGACCTATATAAAAATTGTCAAACAGGGCCCGCTGGTGAGCTGGCCCTATATAAAAATTATATCACAGGGCCCGCTGGTGAGCTGGCCCTATATAAAAATTATATCCCAGGGCATATGGAAGAGGAGGAGGAGGATGAGAAGATTAAGAGTCAACCATATACCCGTTTTTTGGGTGGAAGGGGTGAATGGGAATACAGAGTATTCCCATCATTGTAAATAACATATATAAAGTGAGTTTATGTTCCCCCGGGGCTTTCCTCCAGTGGAGTGGAGAAGTCAGGGGAAATCCAGGCCTTGTTCATTTTTGTAAGTGTCAACCTATCAGCATTGTCGGTGGAAAGGCGGATACGCTTATCTGTTATGATGCCACCAGCAGCACTAAATACCCGCTCAGACAGAACGCTGGCGGCAGGGCAGGCCAGCACCTCCAAGGCATAGAGTGCCAGTTCATACCACGTGTCCAGCTTGGACACCCAGTAGTTGTAAGGCACAGAGGGATCATTGAGGACGCTGACACGGTCTGCTACGTACTCCTTCACCATCTTCCAAAACTTTTCCCTCCTTGTGACACTAGGCTGCGCATCAGGGTGAGGGTGCTGGCGGGGTGTCATGAAGGTGTCCCACGCCTTGGAGAGTGTTGCCCTGCCTTTCTCGGAACTGCTGTGTGCTCCCCTTTTCTCCCCTTCTCGGTTGGCCAAGGTAGCACGTACTCTGCCGCCAGCGTTGTCAGATGGAAAATTTTGGAGCAATTTTTCAACAAGAACCTTCTGGTATTGCACCATTTTGCTTGTCCTCTCCACCGGAGGAATGAGAGATGAGAAATTCTCTTTGTAGCGGGGGTCCAGAAGGGTGAACACCCAGTAATCCGTGTTGTCTAAAATGCGTGTAACGCGTGGGTCACGGAAAGGCAGCCTAACATAAAGTCAGCCATGTGTGCCAGAGTACCAACAGGCAAGATTTCGCTGTCCTCACCAGGAGGATGACTCTCAATCTCCTCATCCTCTTCCTCCTCTTCTGCCCACCCACGCTGAAGAGATGGAACTAAAGTTCCATGGCTACCCTCTGTAGCGGAGACAACCGTGTCTTCCTCCTCCTCCTCCTCCTCCTCCTCCCTCCTCCGCCCCCTCCAATTGTCGCTGAGAAGACGAAGTGAGGGTGCTCTGGCTATCACCTTGTGTAAGCTCTTCCTCCCCCATTTCCACCTCTTCCACATGCAAAGCGTCGGTTTTAATTGTGAGCAGCGAGCGTTTCAGTAGACACAGAAGTGGGATGGTTACACTGATAATAGCGTTATCGCCGCTCACCATCTGTGTCGATTCCTCAAAATTGCGTAAAACCTCACAGAGGTCTGACATCCATTCCCACTCCTCACTTCTGATTACAGGAAGTTGAACGGAGAGGCGACGACCGTGTAACAGCTGGTACTCCACTACTGCCCTCTGCTGCTCACAAAGCCGGGCCAACATGTGGAAGGTGGAGTTCCAGCGCATGCTCACGTCACACAGCAGCCGGTGAGCTGGCAATTGTAAGCGCTGCTGCAGCTTCAACAGGCCGGCTGAAGCTGTTGATGACTTACGGAAATGTGCACACACGCGGCGCACCTTGGTCAAGAGATCATGCACATTGGGGTAGGTTTTTAGAAATCGCTGCACCACTAAATTAAATACATGCGCTAGGCATGGTACGTGTGTGAGCTTGCCGAGCTCCAAAGCCGCCACCAAGTTACGCCCATTATCACACACAACCATGCCTGGTTGCAGGTTGAGTGGCGAGAGCCACTGCTCGGTCTGGTGACTAATCCCCTGCAACAGCTCTGAGGCCGTGTGCTGTTTGTCCCCAAGGCAGATCAGCTTCAGCACGGCCTGTTGACGCTTCCCCACTGCAGTGCTACACTGCTTCCAGCTACTGGCTGATGGGGGAGTGGCGGTGTGTGTAGAGAATTCGGAGGTGGAAACGGAGGAGGAGGAGCCAATAACGTAGGTGCTGGTGGAAACCCTGATGGAGGTAGGGCCCGCAATCCTCGGCGTGGGTAGCACCCGTGCCATCCCAGGGTCCGAGTCGCTCCCAGCCTCCACGACATTCACCCAGTGTGCCGTCAGGGAAATGTAGCGTCCCTGGCCACAAGCACTTGTCCATGTGTCAGTCGTTAAGTGGACCTTCCCAGTAACTGCGTTGGTCAGGGCACGGGTGATGTTACGGGACACATGGTGGTGTAATGCGGGGATGGCACACCGGGAAAAGTAGTGGCGGCTGGGGACCGCGTACCGAGGGACAGCTGCTGCCATCAGGCTGCGGAAGGACTCAGTGTCCACAAGCCTAAATGGCAGCATTTCGATGGCCAGTAATTTGGAAAGGTGTGAGGTTAGTGCTATGGCCTGTGGGTGGGTGGCTGGGTACTTTCTCTTGCGCTCAAATGCCTGGGGTAACGACATTTGGACGCTGTGCTGGGACAGGGAAGTGGATGTGGTCGCTGATGGTGCTTCAGATGCTACAGGTGCAGGGCGGGAGGTATGCGGGCCTGCGCCTTCGACAGGCGATTGGCCAGCACCGAAAACAGGGGAAGAGGAGGCAGTGGTGTGGCCTGCAGACACAGATGGGCGATCCAGGCGTTCCTCCCACTTACTACGGTGCTTGGATGCCATGTGTCGGATCATGCTGGTGGTGGTGAGGTTTCTAGTGTTCATGCCTCGGCTCATTCTGGTGTGGCACAGGTTGCAAACTACAATTCTTTTGTCGTCCGCACTTTCCTTAAAAAAACGCCATACCGCGGAACACCTACCCCTTGGCAAGGTAGATTTACGCAAGGGGGTGCTCCGTGGAACATTTGCGGGCCGGTTTGGTGCGGTCCGCCTTCTTTCTGTAGCCACACCACTGCCTCTTCCAGCCTGTTGCAGTGCTGCAGATGGCTCACCCTCAGGACTGCTGTCATCGCTCGGCTCTACACCTTCCCAGGTGGGGTCAGTCACCTCATCGTCCACCAAGTCCTCCTCCACTTCCTCACTCTGATCATCCTCCTCAAGTCTTGATCCCACCACATACTCAGTCATTGACAACTGTATAACATTCTCCTCAACAAGGTCTTGAGACGGAAATAGTGGTTGATTTAATGGCAACTGTGTCTCATCATCATCATCATCATCCACTACTTCATTTGACCTTAAATGCCGTTCACATCTGTCATCTTCTTGAGATTGGGTAGCCTCTAGAGGTTGTGAATCAAGGCACAAGATGTCATGTTCCTCTGCAAGCGTGCTTGGAGAGAGGGTCAAATGAAGGATTGGTGATGAGACAAGCTCCTCACTATATCCCAGTGTGGGATCACTTCTTTGACCAGACCGTGTATGGTGGGAGGAAGGATGATCAGAGTGAGGATTATGTTGACCAGACTCTTGGCTACTGAGAGTGGACTTGGTGGAAGACAGGGTGGTGCTTAACCGACTGGAAGCAGTATCAGCTGTCATCCAACCGACCACCTGTTCGCAGTGGTCGGACCTCGAGAGTGATGTCCTGCGACGCCCTGTAAAATTACACATGAAGCTAGGTATGGTGGATGTCTTTCTTTCTTGTGCTCTGGCACCAGGCACAGTTTCTCCGCGTCCTGACCCGCGCCCTGAACTTTCAGGATCACGTCCACTTCCCCGTCCCTTTTTACCCGCCTTCTTCATCTTACACAGAATATGTGACTTTAATATTTGAGTTTGAAAACTTAACAGTATTTCTTATTATTCTGCAACTCTGCAGAGTACACAGAATAGGCTGCTAAACTGCGGTGAAACACACTGAATGGAATATGTGAGTTTAATATTTGAGTTTGAAAACTTAACAGTATTTCTTATTATTCTGCAACTGTACAGAGTACACAGAATAGGCTGTTAAACTGCGGTGAAACACACTGAATGGAATATGTGAGTTTAATATTTGAGTTTGAAAACTTAACAGTATTTCTTATTATTCTGCAACTGTACAGAGTACACAGAATAGGCTGTTAAACGGCGGTGAAACACACTGAATGGAATATGTGACTTTAATATTTGAGTTTGAAAACTTAACAGTATTTCTTATTATTCTGCAACTGTACAGAGTACACAGAATAGGCTGTTAAACGGCGGTGAAACACACTGAATGGAATATGTGACTTTAATATTTGAGTTTGAAAACTTAACAGTATTTCTTATTATTCTGCAACTGTACAGAGTACACAGAATAGGCTGTTAAACGGCGGTGAAACACACTGAATGGAATATGTGACTTTAATATTTGAGTTTGAAAACTTAACAGTATTTCTTATTATTCTGCAACTGTACAGAGTACACAGAATAGGCTGTTAAACGGCGGTGAAACACACTGAATGGAATATGTGACTTTAATATTTGAGTTTGAAAACTTAACAGTATTTCTTATTATTCTGCAACTGTACAGAGTACACAGAATAGGCTGCTAAACTGCGGTGAAACACACTGAATGGAATATGTGACTTTAATATTTGAGTTTGAAAACTTAACAGTATTTCTTATTATTCTGCAACTCTGCACAGTACACAGAATAGGCTGCTAAACGGCGGTGAAACACACTGAATGGAATATGTGACTTTGATATTTTAGTTTGAAGACTTAACAGTATTTCTTCCTATTCTGCAACTCTGCACAGTACACAGAATAGGCTGCTAAACTGCGGCGAAGCACACTGAATGGAATATGTGACTTTGATATTTTAGTTTGAAGACTTAACAGTATTTCTTCCTATTCTGCAACTCTGCACAGTACACAGAATAGGCTGCTAAACTGCGGCGAAGCACACTGAATGGAATATGTGACTTTGATATTTTAGTTTGAAGACTTAACAGTATTTCTTCCTATTCTGCAACTCTGCACAGTACACAGAATGTGCTGCTAAACTGCGGCGAAGCACACTGAATGGAATATGTGACTTTGATATTTTAGTTTGAAGACTTAACAGTATTTCTTCCTATTCTGCAACTCTGCACAGTACTCAGAATGTGCTGCTAAACTGCGGCGACGCACACTGAATGGAATACGTGACTTTGATATTTTAGTTTGAAGACTTAACAGAATGTGCTCTAATCTGCAACTTTGCACACTAAACAGAATGTGCTCTAATCTGCAACTTTGCACACTAAACAGAATGTGCTCTAATCTGCAACTTTGCACACTAAACAGAATGTGCTCTAATCTGCAACTGTGCACACTAAACAGAATGTGCTCTAATCTGCAACTTTTCACACTAAACAGAATATTTTTTTTTTTTTTTTTTTTTTGTTTTTTTCCCCCCACACACAATATAACCTGCTGCCCCCACACACAGTAGTCCTAAAAAGGACTTTTGGTTCTTTTTTGTCACAATTTTTGTTTTTTCCTCCCTACACTGCCTTTCCCTTCCTATCCTCAGCTCTCCCTGGCTCAGACTGAGCCGAACTCGATGGTCAGGTGCTATACAGCACCTGACCACGGGTTCTGGCCAGCCAATCAGTGTAATGCCAGCAGCCAACATGGCTGCTGGCATTACACCGATGTCAGAGCCTCCCTGCACGTTTATTGGCTGCGCAGCAGCCGCAAAACGTGCGGGGAGGAGACCCGAACATGGCGGGCGAGCACATGCGGTACTCGTACGAGTACCGCCATGTGCCGAGCAGAGCGATGCTCGAGCCGATCCGAGCATCGGCCGAGCATGCTCGCTCAACACTATTTCTAAACACAGTGACTATTTTAGGATAAAGTTTGGATGTTAATTTATCAATATGAACCCCAAAAATGAGGGTTGGGGTCAAGCCACATATACCAAAATATTTGTAGGAGTTTATTGGGTCTATGTTTACTTAGACTTAGTTGAGATGGTTAAAGGGATAGTATTGTTTCACAAAAACAGCAGCTCCAATTAATCCTCATAGTATATGAGCCATAGAGAGTGTTGTGGTTCAACAATAATTGAGTGATAAAGTTTCCCCCTCCCACCCCTTTTACCTAGTGTAAGCCATCTCTCCTTAGATGTGGAATCTGGTCGATAAGACCAGACAGCTCACAGCAAGGGACAATCTTCTTACTGTGAGAACAATGAAAACCCTGCCACCCTTGACTGGTTTTTCAGGTTTTTCCCTTATCTTAATTGAAGATTGTCCCTCTCTGCAATCCACTTGGACACACCCTGCTGCTCTGAGCTCAGCAGTGTTACATCAGTAAAAGGGGTGGGAGGGGGATACTTTATCATTCAATTACTCTTGTAATACAACTCTGACAGTATTGAAATAACACTCTCCAAAGTCCCAAATACTATGATGATTAATTAGAGCTGCTTTTATTATGAAACATTAGTATCCCTTTAAATGGGTACTGCAGAGTTTAAGTAGTTTGTGCTTTGTACCAAATACCATTGTGACTGTTTTGTCAGTATTGATAAATAGTCACAGTCTCTACCATATGTACCAGGAAAATAAGTGCAATCGTAGATCAAACCCAGTATACCATAGGGACTAACAGACAATTACAAAATGGCTATTGATTTAAATGGTAGACAGGTCTCCAGCGCTTTATGAAGCAATGCATTTGAGTCCTGTCTACTACTGAAGGGGTTCAAATAAACCCAATTTAAATCAGTGAGAATTTGTGATTGTTCTCTGAAGATGGTTTGTCCCCAAATGTCTCCATTTTCTCTTTGACTGCATGACCTGTTGCAGCAATAAACATATATAACATGTATCTGTTTGTCCCGTGACAGACATACAACACAGATGCCCAGGTGCCCGACAGTGCTGGCACTGCCACAGCGTTCCTGTGTGGGGTAAAAACCAACCACGGCACGGTAGGGGTCAGCGCAGCCACTGTACGCGGCAACTGTAGTACAAGCTTGGGCAATGAAGTGGATTCCATCCTCAAGTGGGCAAAGGATTCAGGTGAGTTTGCCAGGTACACACCCAGGGCTGTGTCACAAATGGGGCAAAGTGTGCAACTGCCCAGCCCTCACAACCAAAGGGAGTGCCCCCCAACCAAAAACTCTCACACATTAAACTCTTGAACCTTCTGAACCTCCCCTGGACCATGTGACCTGGGACGCACATTACAGTCTGCGCAATGTGTGAAGCAAGGACTGAAAACCCAGTGTCATATGAAGATTGGTATGAAAACTCATTATTTCCTCAAGCTACACTGGAAGTATGCACTTAGCATTGAGCGAGACCAGGAGTGATCTGAAAATTGTTTTAAAGGGATAGTAATACTTCGTTTTATCTTTATTTTATTTTGTAGGCATTAAAAAAACATGAAGAATGATATAAGTCTTATCACTGAAACCTTTATGGTTTAAGAGATATTCACAAGCAAAATATCCCCCCCCTGTTCAGCCAGATCAGAAGGGAGATGCCCAGGTAGACTGCAGAGAGGGACAATCTTCAATTAAGATAAGGGAAAAAGCTGAAAAACTTGTCAAGGGGGGCAGGGCTTTCATTGTTCTCATAGGAAGAAGATTGTCCCCTTCTGTTATCTGTCTGGTCTATGGACTGGATTCCACATCTGAGAAGAGATGGCTTACACTAGGTAAAAGGGGCAGGAGGGGAACTTTGCTTGTGAATATCTCTCAAACCATAAAGGTTTGAGAGATAAGACTTATATCATTCTTCATGTTTTTTTAATGCCTACAAAACAAAATAAAGTTAAAACGAAGTGGACCTACGTGTCGTCTTAACCCCTTAAGGACAACAATGCATTTTTTTTTTTGTTTTGCAATAGATTCCTGGGTCACCGAGGGGTGTGTAGCCACGTGGCGAAACCGGAAATTAATTTCTTGCCTGGATCGTCACCATACCTGGGAACTTTCAGTTGAGGGCTATCCGGAGGGTAGTCCTCTGTTCAGCAGGGTGTAACAAAAATGACGCTAATCGCGTCAAAAAGGGGCGGGGCTTAGCTCGAGTGTTAACCCTTTGAGAGCCAGAGGGGTACGGAATGCATTGCAAAGCAATGCATTCCGTACCACTCTGGCACTCAGAGGGTTAAATGTGTCACACAGCAGGCTGGGGACGGAGGCACAACGGGAGAAAAATCAGATGTGGCAGAGTTTCAATAGAAACTCCCCACATCCGGAGGAATCTGCCTCTGCCCCGGAGACCCGGTAAAGCTCTGTCAGAACCGGAGTCTCCGGGGCAAATCCGGAGAGTTCCCAGGTATGATCGTCACTGGTCCTTAAGTAGCGGACCGTGATGATGGTCCTAGCACTTCACTGGTCGTTAAGAGGTTAAGACAAGTTTAGTTCACTTTTTAGAGAATTAAGATCTACTTACACCTTCTACTCTGCATTTTTATTTAAAATTAACAGTTCATGAGAAATTAACTTTAGTGCGTTGGTGGCACAGAATATTTTAAGCTAATTCTCTGATGATTAAGCTAATTAGTTATGTTCCAGGCCAAACTTAGACCTTGTTTTTCAGGTAAAATTGCCCCCAGTGTATGGGCTCTGCCTAGGTCACACCTCCCAACACTTCAAATGGCCAAAGAGGAACACTTTGGTGGGAGGAGCATTACTGAGAATTTTTAGGTTATTTCATGATATATTGACACCTTTTTGTGTAACTGAATAAATAATTTTAATACCAAAGTATTTTATCTAGACAGATGAATTTATATACTCACATGGTGAAGTTTTCAGAAACATCAATGTGAGTTGTGTTACTGTGGAGCAATGTGATACACTTATATACACACTACACAGTCTGATCTCCCAAACACAGGGACACCAGGGTGATACACTTATATACACACCACACAGTCTGATCTCCTAAACACAGGGACACCAGGGTGATACACTTATATACACACCACACAGTCTGATCTCCTACACACAGGGACACCAGGGTGATACACTTATATACACACCACACAGTCTGATCTCCTAAACACAGGGACACCAGGGTGATACACTTCTATACACACCACACAGTCTGATCTCCTACACACAGGAACACCAGGGAGATACACTTATATACACACCACACAGTCTGATCTCCTAAACACAGGGACACCAGGGTGATACACTTATATACACACCACACAGTCTGATCTCCTAAACACAGGGATACCAGGGTGATACACTTCTATACACACCACACAGTCTGATCTCCTGAACACAGGGACACCAGGGTGATACACTTCTATACACACCACACAGTCTGCTCTCCTAAACACAGGGACACCAGGGTGATACACTTATATATACACACCACACAGTCTGATCTCCTAAACACAGGGACACCAGGGTGATACACTTCTATACACACCACACAGTCTGATCTCCTAAACACAGGGACACCAGGGTGATACACTTATATACATACCACACAGTCTGATCTCCTAAACACAGGGACACCAGGGTGATACACTTCTATACACACCACACAGTCTGATCTCCTAAACACAGGGACACCAGGGTGATACACTTATACACACACCACACAGTCTGATCTCCTAAACACAGGGACACCAGGGTGATACACTTATATATACACACCACACAGTCTGATCTCCTAAACACAGGGACACCAGGGTGATACATTTATATACACAGCACACAGTCTGATCTCCTAAACACAGGGACACCAGGGTGATACACTTATATACACACCACACAGTCTGATCTCCTAAACACAGGGACACAAGGGTGATACACTTCTATACACACCACACAGTCTGATCTCCTAAACACAGGGACACAAGGGTGATACACTTCTATACACACCACACAGTCTGATCTCCTAAACACAGGGACACCAGGGTGATACACTTATATACACACCACACAGTATGATCTCTTAAACACAGGGACACCAGAGTGATACACTTCTATACACACCATACAGTCTGATCTCCTAAACACAGGGACACAAGGGTGATACACTTATATACACACACCACACAGTCTGATCTCCTAAACACAGGGACACCAGGGTGATACACTTATATACACACCACACAGTTTGATCTCCTAAACACAGGGATACCGGGGTGATACACTTATATACACACCACACAGTCTGATCTCCTAAACACAGGGACACCAGGGTGATACACTTCTATACACACCACATAGTCTGATCTCCTAAACACAGGGACACCGGGGTGATACACTTCTATACACACCACACAGTCTGATCTCCTAACCACAGGGGCACCAGGGTGATACACTTATATACACATCACACAGTCTGATCTTCTAAACACAGAGACACCAGGGTGATACACTTATATACACACCACACAGTCTGATCTCCTAAAGACAGGGACACCAGGGTGGGAAAGAGGGATTTGGATCTCAAAGAGGAATTGTCCCTCCTAAAGAAGTATACTTGTGAGGTACGGACCCCTAACATCTCCTAAAGAAGGAGTCTTGTGAGGTATGTAGTGATGAGCGAGCACCCCAATGCTCGGGTGTTCGGGTGCTCTGACCGAGCGCCCCCGGAGGCTCGAGTGCTCGGCCGAGCACCCGAGCCCCATTGAAGTCAATGGGAGGACTCGAGCATTACACCAGGCACCCCCTGCTCTGATGAGGGGAGGGTGCCTGGTCCATAGGAAAAGGGCAGAAAAGGATGGAAACACCACAGAAATGGTTCAGGGACAGCATAGGGAGGATGTCTGGATGCATCTTGGACTCCAACATCGCTGCTGGGAACGATCTTTCGCCCGTAGTACGCCATTTTTACAGACTGACCATAAAACACACAAAAAGGAAAATAAAATGACTTTAGGCGAAAAATTGTTACCAAACAATATTTGCTGTATATTTACTTGTATATTATCTGCAAATTATCCCAAAAATTTCCTTGATTTTCTGAAGTGAGGCCATGATTAAGAGGGAAACGTGCGCAGAGGCAAATTCTCCCAAAAATTTCCTTGATTTTCTGAAGTGAGGCCATGATTAAGAGGGAAACGTGCGCAGAGGCAAATTCTCCCAAAAATTTCCTTGATTTTCTGAAGTGAGGCCATGATTAAGAGGGAAACGTGCGCAGAGGCAAATTCTCCCAAAAATTTCCTTGATTTTCTGAAGTGAGGCCATGATTAGAGGGAAACGTGCGCAGAGGCAAATTCTCCCAAAAATTTCCTTGATTTTATTGAACTGAGGCCATGATTAAGAGGGAAACGTGCGCTGAGCTGACCATCTAAAACATTATGGGTGAGGGTATGCTGCAGAGCTGACCATCCTAAACATTATATGCGAAGGCCCGCTAGTGAGCTGACGCTATAAAACATTATATGAGAGGGCCCGTTAGAGAGCTGACCCAATAAAACATTATATGAGAAGGCCCGCTGGTGAGCTGACCTATATAAAAATTGTCAAACAGGGCCCGCTGGTGAGCTGGCCCTATATAAAAATTATATCACAGGGCCCGCTGGTGAGCTGGCCCTATATAAAAATTATAGCACATGGCATATGGAAGAGGAGGAGGAGGATGAGAAGATTAAGAGTCAACCATATACCCGTTTTTTGGGTGGAAGGGGTGAATGGGAATACAGAGTATTCCCATCATTGTAAATAACATATATAAAGTGAGTTTATGTTCCCCCGGGGCTTTCCTCCAGTGGAGTGGAGAAGTCAGGGGAAATCCAGGCCTTGTTCATTTTTATAAGTGTCAACCTATCAGCATTGTCGGTGGAAAGGCGGATACGCTTATCTGTTATGATGCCACCAGCAGCACTAAATACCCGCTCAGACAGAACGCTGGCGGCAGGGCAGGCCAGCACCTCCAAGGCGTAGAGTGCCAGTTCATACCACGTGTCCAGCTTGGACACCCAGTAGTTGTAAGGCACAGAGGGATCATTGAGGACGCTGACACGGTCTGCTACGTACTCCTTCACCATCTTCCAAAACTTTTCCCTCCTTGTGACACTAGGCTGCGCATCAGGGTGAGGGTGCTGGCGGGGTGTCATGAAGGTGTCCCACGCCTTGGAGAGTGTTGCCCTGCCTTTCTCGGAACTGCTGTGTGCTCCCCTTTTCTCCCCTTCTCGGTTGGCCAAGGTAGCACGTACTCTGCCGCCAGCGTTGTCAGATGGAAAATTTTGGAGCAATTTTTCAACAAGAACCTTCTGGTATTGCACCATTTTGCTTGTCCTCTCCACCGGAGGAATGAGAGATGAGAAATTCTTTTTGTAGCGGGGGTCCAGAAGGGTGAACACCCAGTAATCCGTGTTGTCTAAAATGCGTACAACGCGTGGGTCACGGGAAAGGCAGCCTAACATAAAGTCAGCCATGTGTGCCAGAGTACCAACAGTCAAGATTTCGCTGTCCTCACCAGGAGGATGACTCTCAATCTCCTCATCCTCTTCCTCCTCTTCTGCCCACCCACGCTGAAGAGATGGAACTAAAGTTCCATGGCTACCCTCTGTAGCGGAGGCAACCGTGTCTTCCTCCTCCTCCTCCTCCTCCGCCTCCTCCAATTGTCGCTGAGAAGACGAAGTGAGGGTGCTCTGGCTATCACCTTGTGTAAGCTCTTCCTCCCCCATTTCCACCTCTTCCACATGCAAAGCGTCGGTTTTAATTGTGAGCAGCGAGCGTTTCAGTAGACACAGAAGTGGGATGGTTACACTGATAATAGCGTTATCGCCGCTCACCATCTGTGTCGATTCCTCAAAATTGCGTAAAACCTCGCAGAGGTCTGACATCCATTCCCACTCCTCACTTCTGATTACAGGAAGTTGAACGGAGAGGCGACGACCGTGTAACAGCTGGTACTCCACTACTGCCCTCTGCTGCTCACAAAGCCGGGCCAACATGTGGAAGGTGGAGTTCCAGCGCGTGCTCACGTCACACAGCAGCCGGTGAGCTGGCAATTGTAAGCGCTGCTGCAGCTTCAACAGGCCGGCCGAAGCTGTAGATGACTTACGGAAATGTGCACACACGCGGCGCACCTTGGTCAAGAGATCATGCACATTGGGGTAGGTTTTTAGAAATCGCTGAACCACTAAATTAAATACATGTGCTAGGCATGGTACGTGTGTGAGCTTGCCGAGCTCCAAAGCCGCCACCAAGTTACGCCCATTATCACACACAACCATGCCTGGTTGCAGGTTGAGTGGCGAGAGCCACTGCTCGGTCTGGTGACTAATCCCCTGCAACAGCTCTGAGGCCGTGTGCTGTTTGTCCCCAAGGCAGATCAGCTTCAGCACGGCCTGTTGACGCTTCCCCACTGCAGTGCTACACTGCTTCCAGCTACTGGCTGATGGGGGAGTGGCGCTGCGTGTAGAGAATTCGGAGGTGGAAACGGAGGAGGAGGAGCCAATAACGTAGGTGCTGGCGGAAACCCTGATGGAGGTAGGGCCCGCAATCCTCGGCGTGGGTAGCACCCGTGCCATCCCAGGGTCCGAGTCGCTCCCAGCCTCCACGACATTCACCCAGTGTGCCGTCAGGGAAATGTAGCGTCCCTGGCCACAAGCACTTGTCCATGTGTCAGTCGTTAAGTGGACCTTCCCAGTAACTGCGTTGGTCAGGGCACGGGTGATGTTACGGGACACATGGTGGTGTAATGCGGGGATGGCACACCGGGAAAAGTAGTGGCGGCTGGGGACCGCGTACCGAGGGACAGCTGCTGCCATCAGGCTGCGGAAGGACTCAGTGTCCACAAGCCTAAATGGCAGCATTTCGATGCCCAGTAATTTGGAAAGGTGTGAGGTTAGTGCTATGGCCTGTGGGTGGGTGGCTGGGTATTTTCGCTTGCGCTCAAATGCCTGGGTAACGACATTTGGACGCTGTGCTGGGACAGGGAAGTGGATGTGGTCGCTGATGGTGCTTCAGATGCTACAGGTGCAGGGCGGGAGGTATGCGGGCCTGCGCCTTCGACAGGCGATTGGCCGGCACCGAAAACAGGGGAAGAGGAGGCAGTGGTGTGGCCTGCAGACACAGATGGCGATCCAGGCGTTCCTCCCACTTATTACGGTGCTTGGATGCCATGTGTCGGATCATGCTGGTGGTGGTGAGGTTTCTAGTGTTCATGCCTCGGCTCATTCTGGTGTGGCACAGGTTGCAAACTACAATTCTTTTGTCGTCCGCACTTTCCTTAAAAAAACGCCATACCGCGGAACACCTACCCTTTGGCAAGGTAGATTTACGCAAGGGGGTGCTCCGTGGAACATTTGCGGGCCGGTTTGGTGCGGTCCGCCTTCTTTCTGTAGCCACACCACTGCCTCTTCCAGCCTGTTGCGGTGCTGCAGATGGCTCACCCTCAGGACTGCTGTCATCGCTCGGCTCTCCACCTTCCCAGGTGGGGTCAGTCACCTCATCGTCCACCAAGTCCTCCTCCACTTCCTCACTCTGATCATCCTCCTCATGTCTTGATCCCACCACATACTCAGTCATTGACAACTGTATAACATTCTCCTCAACAAGGTCTTGAGACGGAAATAGTGGTTGATTTAATGGCAACTGTGTCTCATCATCATCATCATCATCATCCACTACTTCCTTTGACCTTAAATGCCGTTCACATCTGTCATCTTCTTGTGATTGGGTACCCTCTAGAGGTTGTGAATCAGGGCACAAGATGTCATGTTCCTCTGCAAGCGTGCTTGGAGAGAGGGTCAAATGAAGGATTGGTGATGAGACGAGCTCCTCACTATATCCCAGTGTGGGATCACTTCTTTGACCAGACCGTGTATGGTGGGAGGAAGGATGATCAGAGTGAGGATTATGTTGACCAGACTCTTGGCTACTGAGAGTGGACTTGGTGGAAGACAGGGTGGTGCTTAACCGACTGGAAGCAGTATCAGCTGACATCCAACCGACCACCTGTTCGCAGTGGTCGGACCTCGAGAGTGATGTCCTGCGACGCCCTGTGAAATGAGACATGAAGCTAGGTATGGTGGATGTCTTTCTTTCTTGTGCTCTGGCACCAGGCACAGTTTCTCCGCGTCCTGACCCGCGCCCTGAACTATCAGGATCACGTCCACTTCCCCGTCCCTTTTACCTGCCTTCTTCATCTTACACGGAATATGTGACTTTAATATTTGAGTTTGAAAACTTAACAGTATTTCTTCCTATTCTGCAACTGTGCAGAGTACACAGAATAGGCTGCTAAACTGCGGTGACACACACTGAATGGAATATGTGACTTTAATATTTGAGTTTGAAAACTTAACAGTATTTCTTCCTATTCTGCAACTGTGCAGAGTACACAGAATAGGCTGCTAAACTGCGGTGACACACACTGAATGGAATATGTGACTTTAATATTTGAGTTTGAAGACTTAACAGTATTTCTTCCTATTCTGCAACTGTGCAGAGTACACAGAATAGGCTGCTAAACTGCGGTGACACACACTGAATGGAATATGTGACTTTAATATTTGAGTTTGAAAACTTAACAGTATTTCTTCCTATTCTGCAACTGTGCAGAGTAAACAGAATAGGCTGCTAAACTGCGGTGACACACACTGAATGGAATATGTGACTTTAATATTTGAGTTTGAAGACTTAACAGTATTTCTTCCTATTCTGCAACTGTGCAGAGTACACAGAATAGGCTGCTAAACTGCGGTGACACACACTGAATGGAATATGTGACTTTAATATTTTAGTTTGAAAACTTAACAGTATTTCTTCCTATTCTGCAACTGTGCAGAGTACACAGAATAGGCTGCTAAACTGCGGTGACGCACACTGAATGGAATATGTGACTTTGATATTTTAGTTTGAAGACTTAACAGTATTTCTTCCTATTCTGCAACTGTGCAGAGTACACAGAATAGGCTGCTAAACTGCGGTGACACACACTGAATGGAATATGTGACTTTAATATTTGAGTTTGAAAACTTAACAGTATTTCTTCCTATTCTGCAACTGTGCAGAGTACACAGAATAGGCTGCTAAACTGCGGTGACACACATTGAATGGAATATGTGACTTTAATATTTGAGTTTGAAGACTTAACAGTATTTCTTCCTATTCTGCAACTGTGCAGAGTACACAGAATAGGCTGCTAAACTGCGGTGACACACACTGAATGGAATATGTGACTTTAATATTTGAGTTTGAAAACTTAACAGTATTTCTTCCTATTCTGCAACTGTGCAGAGTACACAGAATAGGCTGCTAAACTGCGGTGACACACACTGAATGGAATATGTGACTTTAATATTTGAGTTTGAAGACTTAACAGTATTTCTTCCTATTCTGCAACTGTGCAGAGTACACAGAATAGGCTGCTAAACTGCGGTGACACACACTGAATGGAATATGTGACTTTAATATTTTAGTTTGAAAACTTAACAGTATTTCTTCCTATTCTGCAACTGTGCAGAGTACACAGAATAGGCTGCTAAACTGCGGTGACGCACACTGAATGGAATATGTGACTTTGATATTTTAGTTTGAAGACTTAACAGTATTTCTTCCTATTCTGCAACTGTGCAGAATACACAGAATAGGCTGCTAAACTGCGGTGACACACACTGAATGGAATATGTGACTTTAATATTTGAGTTTGAAAACTTAACAGTATTTCTTCCTATTCTGCAACTGTGCAGAGTACACAGAATAGGCTGCTAAACTGCGGTGACACACACTGAATGGAATATGTGACTTTAATATTTGAGTTTGAAAACTTAACAGTATTTCTTCCTATTCTGCAACTGTGCAGAGTACACAGAATAGGCTGCTAAACTGCGGTGACACACACTGAATGGAATATGTGACTTTAATATTTTAGTTTGAAAACTTAACAGTATTTCTTCCTATTCTGCAACTGTGCAGAGTACACAGAATAGGCTGCTAAACTGCGGTGACACACACTGAATGGAATATGTGACTTTAATATTTGAGTTTGAAGACTTAACAGTATTTCTTCCTATTCTGCAACTGTGCAGAGTACACAGAATAGGCTGCTAAACTGCGGTGACACACACTGAATGGAATATGTGACTTTAATATTTTAGTTTGAAAACTTAACAGTATTTCTTCCTATTCTGCAACTGTGCAGAGTACACAGAATAGGCTGCTAAACTGCGGTGACGCACACTGAATGGAATATGTGACTTTGATATTTTAGTTTGAAGACTTAACAGTATTTCTTCCTATTCTGCAACTGTGCAGAATACACAGAATAGGCTGCTAAACTGCGGTGACACACACTGAATGGAATATGTGACTTTAATATTTGAGTTTGAAAAATTAACAGTATTTCTTCCTATTCTGCAACTGTGCAGAGGACACAGAATAGGCTGCTAAACTGCGGTGACACACACTGAATGGAATATGTGACTTTAATATTTGAGTTTGAAAACTTAACAGTATTTCTTCCTATTCTGCAACTGTGCAGAGTACACAGAATAGGCTGCTAAACTGCGGTGACACACACTGAATGGAATATGTGACTTTAATATTTGAGTTTGAAAACTTAACAGTATTTCTTCCTATTCTGCAACTGTGCAGAGTACACAGAATAGGCTGCTAAACTGCGGTGACACACACTGAATGGAATATGTGACTTTAATATTTGAGTTTGAAAACTTAACAGTATTTCTTCCTATTCTGCAACTGTGCAGAGTACACAGAATAGGCTGCTAAACTGCGGTGACACACACTGAATGGAATATGTGACTTTAATATTTGAGTTTGAAGACTTAACAGTATTTCTTCCTATTCTGCAACTGTGCAGAGTACACAGAATAGGCTGGTAAACTGCGGTGACACACACTGGATGGAATATGTGACTTTAATATTTGAGTTTGAAAACTTAACAGTCTTTCTTCCTATTCTGCAACTGTGCAGAGTACACAGAATAGGCTGCTAAACTGCGGTGACACACACTGAATGGAATATGTGACTTTAATATTTGAGTTTGAAAACTTAACAGTATTTCTTCCTATTCTGCAACTGTGCAGAGTACACAGAATAGGCTGCTAAACTGCGGTGACACACACTGAATGGAATATGTGACTTTAATATTTGAGTTTGAAGACTTAACAGTATTTCTTCCTATTCTGCAACTGTGCAGAGTACACAGAATAGGCTGCTAAACTGCGGTGACACACACTGGATGGAATATGTGACTTTAATATTTGAGTTTGAAAACTTAACAGTATTTCTTCCTATTCTGCAACTGTGCAGAGTACACAGAATAGGCTGCTAAACTGCGGTGACACACACTGAATGGAATATGTGACTTTAATATTTGAGTTTGAAAACTTAACAGTATTTCTTCCTATTCTGCAACTGTGCAGAGTACACAGAATGTGCTGCTAAACTGCGGTGACGCACACTGAATGGAATATGTGACTTTGATATTTTAGTTTGAAGACTTAACAGTATTTCTTCCTATTCTGCAACTCTGCACAGTACACAGAATGTGCTGCTAAACTGCGGCGAAGCACACTGAATGGAATATGTGACTTTGATATTTTAGTTTGAAGACTTAACAGTATTTCTTCCTATTCTGCAACTCTGCACAGTACACAGAATGTGCTGCTAAACTGCGGCGACGCACACTGAATGGAATATGTGACTTTGATATTTTAGTTTGAAGACTTAACAGAATTTCTTCCTATTCTGCAACTCTGCACAGTACACAGAATGTGCTGCTAAACTGCGGCGAAGCACACTGAATGGAATATGTGACTTTGATATTTTAGTTTGAAGACTTAACAGTATTTCTTCCTATTCTGCAACTCTGCACAGTACACAGAATGTGCTGCTAAACTGCGGCGACGCACACTGAATGGAATATGTGACTTTGATATTTTAGTTTGAAGACTTAACAGAATGTGCTCTAATCTGCAACTTTGCACACTAAACAGAATGTGCTCTAATCTGCAACTTTGCACACTAAACAGAATGTGCTCTAATCTGCAACTTTGCACACTAAACAGAATGTGCTCTAATCTGCAACTGTGCACACTAAACAGAATGTGCTCTAATCTGCAACTTTGCACACTAAACAGAATATATGTTTTTTTTTTTTTTTTCCCCCCACACAAAATAACCTGCTGCCCCCACACACAGTAGTCCTAAAAAGGACTTTTGGTTCTTTTTTTTTCACAATTTTGCTTTTTTTCCTCCCTACACTGACTTTCCCTTCCTATCATCAGCTCTCCCTGGCTAAGACTGAGCCGAACTCGCTGGTCAGGTGCTATACAGCACCCGACCACGGGTTCTGGCCAGCCAATCAGTGTAATGCCAGCAGCCAACATGGCTGCTGGCATTACACTGATGTCAGAGCCTACCTGCACGTTTATTGGCTGCGCAGCAGCCGCAAAACGTGCGGGGAGGAGACCCGAACTTGGCGGGCGAGCACATGCGGTACTCGTACGAGTACCGCCATGTGCCGAGCAGAGCGATGCTCGAGCCGATCCGAGCATCGGCCGAGCATGCTCGCTCAACACTAGAGGTATGTTCCCTGATATCTCCTCAAAAGGGACACTTGGGAGGTATGGACCCTTAATAAAGAGGAACACTTGGGAGGTATGCTAGATTAATTCAGAACCATATTTGGGAGCTGACCCTTATAAAATCAAACCAGAGCTTTTCTGGCCTAAACCAACTGCATCACAGGGTCAAATACAAATTCCTAAATTCCTGTGCAATTGAATAAAGCTTTTTAACCCCTTTAATGATTTGCAATGCATTGGAGATCTCTCCTTAGCATTCAAGGACTGAAGAGACCAAATTATTTTAACAGGGATATTTATTTGTCCCCTATGGTGTAGTTGGTTTACTCCAGAATAACTTCTTTTTTATTTTATAAATATGAGCCTTAGATAATTGAACTATTAATGGTTGGAGTTCCCCATAACAGAGATTGTAGGAGATATGTCCGTACTCGTTCATCCCCAGAGTTGCTGCAATCAAACAAGAAGGAACCTTAAAGGGCTAGTTATGGTTTAAATTAAGTACATCACGGAGTCTTCTTTTCTTTAAATGTAACAATTTGCACTATATTTAGTAAATTACTTTTACGTAGTTCTCAAGATATAAAACGTAGAAGGAACCCCCTCCCGTCCCTTTTACTGATGTAACACTGCTCAGCCAGATCAGAAGGGAGGTGCCCAGATAGATTGCAGAGAGGGACAATCTTCAATTAAGATAAGGGAAAAACCTGAAAAACTTGTCAAGGGGGGCAGGGCTTTCATTGTTCTCATAGGAATAAGAGTGTCCCCTTCTGTTATCTGTCTGGTCTATGGACTGGATTCCACATCTGAGAAGAGATGGCTTACACTAGGTAAAAGGGACAGGGCTTTCATTGTTCTCATAGTAAGAAGATTGTTCCCTGCTGTTATCTGTCTGGTCTATGGACTGGATTCCACATCTGAGAAGAGATGGCTTACACTAGGTAAAAGGGGCGGGAGGGGAAACTTTGCTTGTGAATATCTCTCAAACCATAAAGGTTTGAGAGATAAGACTTATATCGTTCTTCATGTTTTTTTAATGCCTACAAAATAAAATAAAGATAAAACGAAGTATTACTATCCCTTTAAACGAACATCACACTACAACAAAATTACACTACCTCTCCTGATTGATGTGAGAATCAAGGCACAGTTATGCCTCTAATGTTTTGAGCTCTGTCTGGAGGCCATTTTGTTGTAGCCCAGCAGAGGCATCACTTCCTGTCACAGTAGGCAATGGGCAGTCTAGTGTTTAGAACTCTGCTCTAGAGTATTAATTCCAGGACTTTGTATTGTTCTAGAAAGGGGCTGCCCAGGACAAGGAACACACACATAAAATCCGGGACTCTCCAGGGCAGTCAGGGCCATGTGGTCACCCTAGGTCCGGACGGATGTTGCGAGGTACAATCTTCAGTAAGCAAAGGAAAACTGTGTCCCCTGTCATCAAGGTGGGTAGGGTTTTTCTTATACTTAGTCACTGAAGTTTGTCCCTCACTGCATCCGTCCGGTCCCAGGACCAAATAAGAGATTCAATGGGAGCTGGCCAGAATGGGCGGGAGGGGCACCATTTTACATTTAATATCTTGAGAACTACAGACAAGTAACTTGCTAAGTATAATGCAAACTGTAATATTTACAGTAAAGAAGACTCAGTAATCTACTTAAAGGGATAGTAATACTTCGTTTTAACTTTATTTTATTGTGTAGGCATTAAAAAAACATGAAGAATGATATAAGTCTTATCCCTAAAACCTTTATGGTTTATGAGATATTCACAAACAAAGTATCCCCCCCTGTTCAGCCAGAGCAGAAGGGAGGTGCCCAGGTAGACTGCAGAGAGGGACAATCTTCAATTAAGATAAGGGAAAAACCTGAAAAACTTGTCAAGGGGGGCAGGGCTTTCATTGTTCTCATAGGAAGAAGATTGTCTCCTGCTGTTATCTGTCTGTGTGGGATAAGACTTATATCGTTCTTCATGTTTTTTTAATACCTACAAAATAAAATAAAGTTAAAACGAAGTATTACTATCCCTTTAATTTAACCATTACCATCCCTTTAGCATATTAAATCCACTGACTGAACACACACGGGACATCTGGGTAGAAACTGCACAAGACTGGAGACTGAAGAGGCTGTTAATTGATGCAGATTGTGTAATAGGAATCACTGGACTCTCTCACCCTGAGATACAGGAAAAATCTGCCTCCGCCCAGGACATGCGAGAGTTAAGATTTAATTTTGTTTCCAAACACAGTCACTTTCACTAATAGACTAATATCCAGCGCCAAGAGAGGGCGGAGGTGGTTTAACCAGTCGGCCCATAGAGATCTAACAACTAGTAATTCAGGGAGATTAATAACTGTCGATAATAACCCTTTATTAGACGCCTCCTGAAAACTGCATTTCCAAATCCACATTCACATTTTATTTTGACTTTCGCTTCTCCACGTATGTTCTTCTTCAGTGTAGCAAACATACACTAACATACAAACGCACACACGCACACACTAACAAGTACACACACTGACATGTACACAACCTGACACACAAACACATACTAACATGTACACATCCACATCACACAGACAGATAACAACATATACACATATTGACCCACAAACACATACTAATATGTACACAACCACATCACACAGACACATACTAACATGTATATACAGTATATCATATACTGACACGCAAACTCATACTAATACATGCACATACTGACCCCAAACACATACTAACACGTACACATCGACTGATACACAAACCCATACTAACATGTACATCTACTATATAGTAACACACAAACACATACTAACATATACATCTATATTATATACTAACAATGTGGGACGACCTTGTCCGTCATGTTATGAAGCAAATTATTATTTTTTTTTTAATAAATGTTATGACAGTGAAATATGGCGTAGGGTGTACGTGTCAGAAAGGTACACAAAGTGATACACAGACACATGTACAAACACACACATATACAGGGGGACACACAGTGATAGAGACGCATGCAACACACATACATACACACACATGCACTGACATACACAAACAGTGACACACAGATGCAAATCAGAACATACATACAGTGTGAGCAGTGTAAGTAACAATCCTCCCAACATTTCAAATGGCCAAAGAGGGACACTTGTGTTTTAGGTGGTGTTACCGGGGGCGTGGCTGGTAGTGTATTTTAGAGAATTTTTAACCCTTTGAGTGCCAGTGGGTAAGCAATGCATTGCATTCCCCTCTGGCATTGAAATGGTTAAGTTACACTTTGTGTAAATTAATGATTTAGAAGAAGACTAAAGTATTTTTTTACACAGACTAATTTATAAGATATATACAGAAGTTTATGCCCACATTACTGTGAGTTTTATTGATATGGAGCAATCTGATACACTGGTATATACACCACACAGTGTGATCTCCTAAATAGAGGAGCAGAGGGATGTGGGTGTCAGACAGGGACTGTCCCTCCTATACTGTATAGTGCCAGTCCCTATACACAGACACATGCAGACTCTATACTATACAGCAGAGGTTTTCAACCCATGCCCTCAGTGGCACTAACAGGCCAGGACTTAGAATTCCCCTGCTAGAACACAAGTGTGTTGATCAGAGGCTCAGTCATATTGATTAACTCACCTGTGCTCTTAAAAGGAAATTCTAAAATCCCGTCCTGTTAATAGCTACTGAGAGCACAGGTTGAGAACCACTGCTATACAGTGCCAGACCATTGTAGAGAATTTCTAACTCTTTGAGTGCCAGGGGGTAAGCAATGCATTGCATCCCATCTGGCATTGAAATGGTTAAGTTACTCTTTGTGTAAGTGAATGATTTAGAAGAAGATGAAAGTATTTTTTTACACAGACTAATTTATAAGATATATACAGAAGTTTATACGCACATTATTGTGGGTTTTATTGATGTGGAGCAATCTGATACACTGGTATATACACTGGTATATACACCACACAGTGTGATCTCCTAAATAGAGGAGCAGAGGGATTTGGGTCTCAAACAGGGACTGTCCTTCCTATACTGTATAGTGCCAGTCCTTATACACAGACACATGCAGACTGTATACTATACAATGCCAGCCAATATATAAATAGTTTGTCATACATGCTATACAGTGAGCTATGTACAGCATGGAGATGATTGCAGGAACTGGCACCTCTACTTATAGACAGACTGACAAACAATCTGCTCTCTCTCTTTGTGTAATATATAAATACAGTCACACCCATGTCTCTGCCATTTACCAGCTCAGCTGAAGCCCTGCTCTGCACTGCCTGATCATGTCTTTGCCGTTGTTCCACTTTCCCAGCTTCTCTGTGCTAGCAAGTCAGCTCCCCAGCATCCTGCCTGCTGATTGGTTAGAAATCAGCTCACTTGTAGTAATTGGCAGGGCTGTGCAGGGTCACAGACAGGGAATGAAGAAGCTGCATATGAGTGGTTTATTGTAGTGAGCCCATAACCTTGTATCTATGTGCTGGGAACCCTGATGCATAATACAGATTTGGACCATGGCCTTCCAGCTGTAGCTTGAACATACTTCCCATCATCCTCAGATGCTCAGAGTGCATGTGTGTGTGTCTCTGCATGAGTGTGTGTATATGTGTGTATGTGTCTGCCAGTGTGTGGGGAGCATGTGCGTGTGTTTTATGGTGTTGGAGTGAATAGCAGCCTTTTTTTTTCTTCAGCCTTAGATAGTGGTGGGCGGGCTGGATAGTGGAGGCGGGCCAAAAATCACACCCCCATTGAATCATCCAATGGGAGCAGTAACTCCTCCTTACTGCCGCCCCTGGGCATGTTTTGCCAGGTGCAAATTCTTCTTATATATATATATATATATGTAATAGGGTTTTGCATAGGCCCACAGACACCCCTGTGGTCCTTTACCCCAGAAAACTCCTTGTGCTCTGCAGGCCGATCCTGAGCCTCCGCTACCTGGGAGTTGGGGTACATGACTATGGCAGTGCCTCCACCCAGCTGGGCATCCAGGATATGGATGTGGGGCCCAGTTGGGAACATATTTAAGTGAGCAATAAAACTGACAGAACTATCTTACATAGAACTTTGTATTGCACAGAAAGATAACCCAATACATGAATATAACAGATATGCAGGAATATAACAGATACATAAATATAATACAGTAAAACAGTAGAAGAATACAATGGTCAATATGGTATTCACCCACCCACAACAAATACTACAGCCCACCCTAGGCTTCACCCTAGTGGCAGTTGGGTACCATTAGTTGGTGCACATAGTTGGGCCCCACAGTAATTGTAATCCACATTATGGTTTGTGTTATACTGTAATCTTCCAATGATCAGTGAGACTATAGAGCAAGGTCTCTTTAATTGTGTAACCAGATTCAGGGTGCCCTGTGGTGAAACAAGGGGAGAGGTTTCAAGCTTACCACTCTACAGTCTGCAATCCGTTCAGGAAGGGGAACGCCTGCTCTTTTAACTGCTGTTGGAATTCCTGCACTCTTCATACCACTCCCTACCAGGATCAGTTATGTGCCTTGGTCTGGTTACAGCTGTCTGCTGGAATGCTTCTTAAAGGATCCTCCAGCACTAGATCAGCCAGGTCAGAAATCCCTGCTTAGAAGAAGCTCCTTCACTCACTTCAACCCAGCTCTAAAACCAAGTATATTTATAAGGAGCCCTCACTCCTATAATGGAAGAAGGGCAAAGAATCGATATATATATATATATATATATATATATATATATATATATATATATATATATATATATGTGTGTATCTCCAAAAATGGTGTGATCAGACCCAACATAAAACAAAGGTAGCAGAATAAATTAATATGTTAATGCAGGGTGTTGATGGTATGATAATTTGTGAAAAATTATAACTCTGGAATATGGATCAAATCGTCACACTCAAAGCTAGGCATACAAGATGGATAGGTATCTTGGGCCAAGAGAGAGATTTCAGGAGCAATGAGAGGGAAGGTATCTGGGAGCTAATTTAGTAATACTTGCAGCAGAATTGAGAATAGACTGAAGAGGAGAAAGATGAGAGGCTGAAAGACCATAGAGTAGAATGTTGTAGTAGTCGAGTCTAGAGAGAATGAGGGCCTGACTGAGAGTTTTTGCGGTTGACATACAGAGGAATGGACGTATTTTGGCAATATTTTTCAGGAAGAAGAGACATGTACTGGTAACGGCTTGGATATAGGGGAGAATGTCAAGGTAGAATTGAGTATGACCCCGTGACAGCGTGCTTTGGTTACTGAGTGGATGGCAGAATTGTAAACTGTGATGGAGAAGGGTTTGGGGTGGGGTTTAGGAGGGAATACAACCAGTTCTGCCTTAGCCATATTGAGTTAAGATGGTGGTGGGCCATCTATGATGAAATTACTTTGAGACACTGAGTGACTCAAGACTGCACAGCCTGAGTGAGGTCAGGGAAAGAGAGGTAGATTAGTTTGTCACCGCATACAGATGGTAATCAAAGCCAAGAGATGAGATATGGTCACCAAGTGAGAGGGTGTAGAGGGAAAAGAGAAGTGGTCCGAGAACTGATCCCTGAGATACACCTGCAGAGAGGTCACGGGGAGATGAGAAAGCATTATCAAAAGAAACACTGAAAGTACGGTTAGTGCATGGTTAACAGTGTAAAAGGCAGCATATAGATGTAGTAGGATTAGTAAACGGTATTGTTCTTTGCTGTGAGTAGGTCATTAATAATTTTGTTAGGGCTGTCTCTCTGTAGTAGTTGGAACGGCATTCCATGATCTTAGATGCAAAGGGGAGGAGTGAAACTTGACAGTAATTTGAAAGACAGGTGGGTCTGAGGGAGAGTTTTTTGAGTATAGATTTGACTATTGCATATTTGAACAAGGAGGGAAAGGTTTTGGTAAAGAGAGAGTGGAAATAACGATATTAGGAACAAGAGAGATACCTCCTCCTCTGTAATAGTGGTGAACGAGCTGAGGGTTGTTGGAAGTGAACTCGGAATCAGATGGACTGGAGGAGAGGATGTGGAGGGTATTGTTTGGTCAATGGACTGCACCTTATTTTTTAAAAAAAAGTCAGAAAACTCCCATGGAGTGTTGGAGAAGGAGGAGCAGATTAAAGCTGTGGGTTTGAGTTGAGAATCAAAGATTTTAAAGAGGCCATGTGGGTTAGATTTGTGAGTAGGGATAAGGTTATAGAAGTAATGCTGTATATAACAGTAGAAGTCGGCAACAGAATGAGACTTTTGCCAGAGTTGTTCTGCAGCTTGATAACAGATCAATAGCATGTGGGTTGTTGAATTTTGCCAGGGTCTGGGATTCTTGGAATGGGAGTATTGAATTTGGAGAGGAACATGCAGGTCATGCAGGTCCAAGGAAGAAGTTAATGAAGTGTTATATTTCTTGACGAGTCAATGTTAGTAGTAGAGTAGAGAGAAGAGAGGGGGGTTGCACAGTCTATGCTAAGTCTGGTAGCCTGACAGAGTGTAGGTTCCTGGTTAGGAAAGGTGCTTTGGGGGGGAGAGAATGTGAAGGAGATCAGATGAGGGTCACAGAGAGGAAATGGGGAAATAGTGTAGTTAGAAACTGAACAGTTCCTGGTGAAAACTAGATCCAGACAGTGACCTTCCCTGTGAGTGCTGGCAGCAGTCCACTGTTGAAGGCCATAGGACAAGATCAGAGAGAGAAAGAGGGGAAGCACTAGATGAGGATGCATCATCAATGTGTATGTTGAAGTAGCCAAGGAGTTATGTAGGCGTGATTGAGGACAGAAAGACAGAGAGTCGTGTTTCAAATTCGGAGTAAAAGGGTTGTTTGGTGGCCGAGAAATCACAGCTACCCGAAGAAGGAGTGGTGAGAATATTTGGACTACATGAACTTCAAAGGAGGTAAAGAAGTCTGATGGAGGAAGGGACAGAGGCCTGGAGTGGCAGAGCCGAGGGAGAAGTAGTCCCACACCCCCACCCTTGCCATCAGGGCGAGGTTTGTGAGAGAACGATAGGCCACCATAAGATGACAGAGCCGTTTCAGCAGAAGAGTCAGAATGCGCGAGCCAAGTTTCTGTCATAGTGAATAGGTTAAGAGAGTTTGAGAGGAAGAAGTCATAAGTCGTGTGGCGTTTGTTACCTAGAGACCGAGCATTCCGTAATGCACAGGAGAATGGTGGAAGGGATGGGGGGAGGCAGGAAACAGTCAGTAGATTGCTGGGGTTTGCCAGAAGAAAACAGCACGTAGGCAGAAGTTTAGGATGGACAAGGGGGGAATGTAGGTGAGAAGAAGGTCGGGAGAGATATATCCTGCAGCCACGAGGAAAACTGTAGAAAAAGAAGGTGAGAGGAAGATTTGTATGTGTGAAAAGGTGTGGACTGTTTCTTGGTGGATGGACAAAAAGAGTCCAGGTAGCACAACAGCTCATGAGAACAAATCACTGGGGAATGTAGAAGGGATGGAGAGATAAAGACTGAAAACCTGGTGGGAGAGAAGAAAGATTTTGATATTTTGCACAGATGTGGTGACAAAAACTGAGACAATTAGCAGATGCATTATGTAATAACACTATACGTTCAACTGGGTGGTAGGTTGGTGGCGTGAGTGACCAATGACTTGCAGACATAATGCTTCAGATGTTTAGATGAAGTGCAGACCAGACTAGGCGATCAGTAGTTCAGTTGCAGCCAGTTTTGATTAAAATGGTGAGGAGCCATAGACTAAGATTACACTACAATAAAAATGCACTGTATCTCCTGTTTGATGTCAGGATCCTGGCTCAGTTTTCTCTCTAGTGTTTAGAGCTGTGTCTGGAATCCATTTTCTTGTAGCCCAGCAGAGATATCACTTCCTGTCACAGTAGGCAATGGGCAGTTCTACTTAGACCTCTGGAGTCTTCCTTCAGGGACTTTGCATTGCCCCTGAAAAAGGCTGCCCGGGACATGGGACACAAATTTATATTCAAGGACTGTCCTTGGGAATCTGGGACATGTGGTCACCCTAGTCCTCAGTCCAATCTCAGGCCAAATCTGGCTAGCTCTGCTGCAGATGTAGAAGCCAGACTTAAGAAAGGCCGACACTGCACGCAGCTTGCACTGCTTGGAGAAATGATTTATAGAGAGTCAGTATCATGGGATCCTAGTACCTAGGCCCAATCAGGCCATTTGTACATCAAGAAACAAGCCACTTGTTGCCAATAAACAGTGATGGTCTGAAAGTTGCAATTTCAAATAAGGAAGTTACCTTTGGGAGACAGGACAGGATCAGAATACAGCCAGTCAACTCCAATACACAATATGTGCACTAAGGTCCCTAGAGTGAACTAAAGACCACTGGGACAAGGCTGGGGTGTCAGATAGTGTATGTGTGGGTCTGTGACTACCAGTGGGACAGAGTGTGTTTGTGTGTATGTGTGTGAGTGTGTGTGAGGCACTGTGTGTGTGCATGTGTGATGGTGTGTTTGTGTCTGTGTGTGTTGGGGGGTACAATGTGTCTTTGTCAGTGTGGTAACAGTTTTGAGGAAGGAAGATGGAGAGTTAAGGAGGAGGAGCGGTAAATACTGGGAGGTGGTGGGAGGAGATGGACAGTCAGGGAGGAATAGAGGGAAATGCTGGGGAGATGGTGGGAGGAGATGGAGAGTCAGGGTGGAATAGAGGGAAATACTGGGGAGATGGTGGGAGGAGATGGAGAGTCAGGGAGGAGGAGAGGGAAATGATGTGGAGATGGTGGGAGGCAATGGAGATTCAGGGAAGAAAAGAGGGAAATGCTGGTGAGATGGTGGGAGGAGATGGAGAGTCAGGGAGGAATAGAGGGAAATGCTTGGGAGGTGGTGGGAGGAGATGGAGAGTCAGGGAGGAATAGAGGGAAATGCTGAGGAGGTGGTGGGAGGAGATGGAGAGTCAGGGAGGAATAGAGGGAAATGCTGGGAGATGGTGGGAGGAGATGGAGAGTCAGGGAGGAATAGAGGTAAATACTGGGGAGATGGTGGGAGGAGATGGAGAGTTAAGGAGGAAGAGAGGTAAATGCTGGGGAGATGGTGGGAGGAGATGGAGAGTCAGGGAGGAAGAGATGGAAATACTGGGGAGATGGTGGGAGGAGATGGAGATTTAGGGAGGAATAGAGTGAAATACTGGGGAGGTGGTGGGAGGAGATGGAGAGTCAGGGTGGAATAGAGGGAAATACTGGGGAGGTGGTGGGAGGAGATGGAGAGTCAGGGAGGAATAGAGGGAAATGCTGGGGAGATGGTGGGAGGAGATGGAGAGTCAGGGAGGAAGAGATGGAAATACTGGGGAGATGGTGGGAGGAGATGGAGATTTAGGGAGGAATAGAGGGAAATGCTGGGAGGTGGTGGGAGGAGATGAAGAGTCAGGGAGGAATAGAGGGAAATACTGGGGAGGTGGTGGGAGGAGATGGAGAGTCAGGGTGGAATAGAGGGAAATACTGGGGAGGTGGTGGGAGGAGATGGAGAGTCAGGGAGGAATAGAGGGAAATGCTGGGGAGATGGTGGGAGGAGATGGAGAGTCAGGGAGGAAGAGATGGAAATACTGGGGAGATGGTGGGAGGAGATGGAGATTTAGGGAGGAATAGAGGGAAATGCTGGGGAGGTGGTGGGAGGAGATGGAGAGTCAGGGAGGAATAGAGGGAAATGCTGGGGAGGTGGTGGGCGGAGATGGAGAGTCAGGGAGGAAGAGATGGAAATACTGGGGAGATGGTGGGAGGAGATGGAGATTTAGGGAGGAATAGAGGGAAATGCTGGGAGGTGGTGGGAGGAGATGAAGAGTCAGGGAGGAATAGAGGGAAATACTGGGGAGGTGGTGGGAGGAGATGGAGAGTCAGGGTGGAATAGAGGGAAATACTGGGGAGGTGGTGGGAGGAGATGGAGAGTCAGGGAGGAATAGAGGGAAATGCTGGGGAGATGGTGGGAGGAGATGGAGAGTCAGGGAGGAAGAGATGGAAATACTGGGGAGATGGTGGGAGGAGATGGAGATTTAGGGAGGAATAGAGGGAAATGCTGGGGAGGTGGTGGGAGGAGATGGAGAGTCAGGGAGGAATAGAGGGAAATGCTGGGGAGGTGGTGGGAGGAGATGGAGAGTCAGGGAGGAATAGAGGTAAATACTGGGGAGATGGTGGGAGGAGATGGAGAGTTAAGGAGGAAGAGAGGGAAATGCTGGGAGGTGGTGGGAGGAGATGAAGAGTCAGGGAGGAATAGAGGGAAATACTGGGGAGGTGGTGGGAGGAGATGGAGAGTCAGGGTGGAATAGAGGGAAATACTGGGGAGGTGGTGGGAGGAGATGGAGAGTCAGGGAGGAATAGAGGGAAATGCTGGGGAGATGGTGGGAGGAGATGGAGAGTCAGGGAGGAAGAGATGGAAATACTGGGGAGATGGTGGGAGGAGATGGAGATTTAGGGAGGAATAGAGGGAAATGCTGGGGAGGTGGTGGGAGGAGATGGAGAGTCAGGGAGGAATAGAGGGACATGCTGGGGAGGTGGTGGGAGGAGATGGAGAGTCAGGGAGGAATAGAGGTAAATACTGGGGAGATGGTGGGAGGAGATGGAGAGTTAAGGAGCAAGAGAGGTAAATGCTGGGGAGGTGGTGGGAGGAGATGGAGATACTGGGGAGATGGTGGGAGGAGATGGAGAGTTAAGGAGGAAGAGAGGTAAATGCTGGGGAGATGGTGGGAGGTGATGGAGAGTCAGGGAGGAAGAGATGGAAATACTGGGGAGATGGTGGGAGGAGATGGAGAGTTAAGGAGGAAGAGAGGTAAATGCTGGGGAGATGGTGGGAGGAGATGGAGAGTCAGGGAGGAATAGAGGGAAATGCTGGGGAGGTGGTGGGAGGAGATGGAGAGTCAGGGAGGAATAGAGGGAAATGCTGGGGAGGTGGTGGGAGGAGATGGAGAGTCAGGGTGGAATAGAGGGAAATGCTGGGGAGGTGGTGGGAGGAGATGGAGAGTCAGGGTGGAATAGAGGGAAATACTGGGGAGGTGGTGGGAGGAGATGGAGAGTCAGGGAGGAATAGAGGGAAATGCTGGGGAGGTGGTGGGAGGAGATGGAGAGTCAGAGTGGAATAGAGGGAAATGCTGGGGAGGTGGTGGGAGGAGATGGAGAGTCAGGGTGGAATAGAAGGAAATACTGGGGAGGTGGTGGGAGGAGATGGAGAGTCAGGGTGGAATAGAGGGAAATGCTGGGGAGGTGGTGGGAGGAGATGGAGAGTCAGGGTGGAATAGAGGGAAATACTGGGGAGGTGGTGGGAGGAGATGGAGAGTCAGGGTGGAATAGAGGGAAATGCTGGGGAGGTGGTGGGAGGAGATGGAGAGTCAGGGAGGAATAGAGGTAAATACTGGGGAGATGGTGGGAGGAGATGGAGGGTTAAGGAGGAAGAGAGGTAAATGCTGGGGAGATGGTGGGAGGTGATGGAGAGTCAGGGAGGAAGAGATGGAAATACTGGGGAGATGGTGGGAGGAGATGGAGAGTTAAGGAGGAAGAGAGGTAAATGCTGGGGAGATGGTGGGAGGAGATGGAGAGTCAGGGAGGAAGAGATGGAAATACTGGGGAGATGGTGGGAGGAGATGGAGATTTAGGGAGGAATAGAGGGAAATACTGGGGAGGTGGTGGGAGGAGATGGAGAGTCAGGGTGGAATAGAGGGAAATACTGGGGAGGTGGTGGGAGGAGATGGAGAGTCAGGGAGGAATAGAGGGAAATGCTGGGGAGGTGGTGGGAGGAGATGGAGAGTCAGGGTGGAATAGAGGGAAATGCTGGGGAGGTGGTGGGAGGAGATGGAGAGTCAGGGTGGAATAGAGGGAAATACTGGGGAGGTGGTGGGAGGAGATGGAGAGTCAGGGAGGAATAGAGGGAAATGCTGGGGAGATGGTGGAAGGAGATGGAGAGTTAAGGAGGAATAGAGGGAAATACTGGGGAGGTGGTGGGAGGAGATGGAGAGTCAGGGAGGAATAGAGGGAAATGCTGGGGAGGTGGTGGGAGGAGATGGAGAGTCAGGGTGGAATAGAGGGAAATACTGGGGAGGTGGTGGGAGGAGATGGAGAGTCAGGGAGGAATAGAGGGAAATGCTGGGGAGATGGTGGAAGGAGATGGAGAGTTAAGGAGGAATAGAGGGAAATGCTGGGGAGATGGTGGGAGGAGATGGAGAGTCAGGGAGGAATAGAGGGAAATGCTGGGGAGGTGGTGGGAGGAGATGGAGAGTCAGGGAGGAATAGAGGGAAATGCTGGGGAGGTGGTGGGAGGAGATGGAGAGTCAGGGAGGAATAGAGGGAAATGCTGGGGAGGTGGTGGGAGGAGATGGAGAGTCAGGGAGGAATAGAGGGAAATGCTGGGAGATGATCGGAGGAGATGGAGAGTCATAGAGGTAGAGCGGGAAATGCTGGGTAGATGGTGGGAGGAGATGGAGAGTCAGGGAGGAATAGAGGGAAATACTGGGGAGATGGTGGGAGGAGATGGAGAGTCAGGGAGGAATAGAGGGAAATGCTGGGGAGATGGTGGGAGGAGATGGAGAGTCAGGGAGGAATAGAGGGAAATGCTGGGGAGATGGTGGGAGGAGATGGAGAGTCAGGGAGGAATAGAGGGAAATGCTTGGGAGGTGGTGGGAGGAGATGGAGAGTCAGGGAGGAATAGAGGTAAATACTGGGGAGGTGGTGGGAGGAGATGGAGAGCCAGGGAGGAATAGAGGGAAATGCTGGGGAGATGGTGGAAGGAGATGGAGAGTCAAGGAGCAATAAAGGGGAATGCTGGGGAGGTGGTGGGAGGAGATGGAGATTCGGGGAGGGAGAGAGGGAAATGCTGTGGAGATGGAGAGTTATGAATGAAGGGAGATACATGATTGGGAGGTGGTGGGAGGAGCTGAAGAGTCATGGAGGACGAGAGAGAAATACTGGGAGGTGGTGAGAGGAGATGAAGAGTCAGGAAGGAAGAGCGATAAATGCTGGGAGGTGGTGTGAGGAGATGAAGAGTCAGGGAGAAAGACAGAGAAATGCTGGGAGGTGGTGAGAGGAGATGAAGAGTCAGGAAGGAAGAGAGATAAATGCTGGGAGGTGGTGTGAGGAGATGGAGAGTCAGGGAGAAAGAGAGATAAATGCTGGGAGGTGGTGTGAGGAGATGGAGAGTCAGGTAGAAAGAGAGATAAATGCTGGGAGGTGGTGTGAGGAGATGGAGAGTCAGGGAGAAACAGAGATAAATGCTGGGAGGTGGTGTGAGGAGATGGAGAGTCAAGGAGGATGAGAGAGAGATGCATTATTGAGAGGGGGATATGTGCAAACAAGTGTCTCACACATTGGGAAGGGCACACTGTCCCAAAGAGCTTACAATCTTAATAGTAATCATGACAACATACATAGACAGTAGGAGGAAGATGATAAGTGCAGGTAGAAGAGTTTTGTATGGAATATACAGAATGATTTTTATGTGAATTACAGTGTTCACAAGAAGAATATTGTTACTGAGATGCCTCAGGTCTCTGTGAACATGTAGGACTTTACCTTTCATTCCAGGGAAGTCTGTTGGAGTGGTAACTACAACCAGTGTTACAGAAGCCACTCCTGCCGCAGCCTACGCACACTCCGCTGACCGATCCTGGTATTCGGACAGTGAAATGCCATCAGAAGCCATCACTCAGGGCTGCAAGGACATTGCATGGCAATTGGTGGACAACATACCTGATATAGAGGTAAATCTCTCATCCCAGCCATTCATATCTGTCATGTTACACAACCAACAGAATTCAGATGGGATTGTATATAAGAGTTGGAACTGAAATAGTTGTTATATTAAGTTTACATTGCTGTTCACTATGTTTTGAGTGTATGGGACACGGTAGTGTTACTGTCATTCTCTTCACTTACAAAATGTGAGAGTCTTTGAGGATGAACAAACAGAACAATGGCCTGTTCTACCACTGAGAAGCATTGACCATCATTTTGGAACTGGACTTCCCTTTTAGACTAATACGTACATGGAAATTTCTCTAGAGAGCTAAAACATGGTGCTGCTGAGCGGTGAATAGCCATAGAACAGGCCATTGTGCTGTTTGTTCAGAACCTCTCGCATTTTGTATGTGTATCATTCTGTTTAACAAAATTTAGCCACACCTCACACCTTAGTCTATTATTCTCCCCTGGACTTGTGCAGTTATTAAAATAACAAAGAAATGGTTGGGACCTACCTGATTAGGCTATTGCCTTAGAGTTACAAAGAGACAGATTGGAGTGACACCATAAATGTGCTGTGCTCCTCTCAAGTCCTTAAAGGGATAGTAATACTTCGTTTTAACTTTATTTTATTTTGTAGGCATTAAAAAAACATGAAGAATGATATAAGTCTTATCTCTCAAACCTTTATGGTTTAAGAGATATTCACAAACAAAGTATCCCCTCCCTGTTCAACCAGATCAGAAGGGAGGTGCCCAGGTAGACTGCAGAGAGGGACAATCTTCAATTAAGATAAGGGAAAAACCTGAAAAGCTTGTCAAGGGGGACAGGGCTTTCATTGTTCTCATAGGAAGAAGATTGTCCCCTGCTGTTATCTGTCTGGTCTATGGACTGGATTCCACATCTGAGAAGAGATGGCTTATACTAGGTAAAAGGGGCGGGAGGGGAAACTTTGCTTGTGAATATCTCTCAAACCATAAAGGTTTGAGAGATAAGACTTATATCATTCTTCATGTTTTTTAATGCCTACAAAATAAAATAAAGATAAAACAAAGTATTACTACTAGTGTTGAGCGAGCACCCCGATGCTCGGGTGCTCTGACCGAGCACCGCCGGAGGCTCGAGTGCTCGGCCGAGCACCCGAGCCCCATTGACTTCAATGGGGCGACACGAGCATTACACCAGGCACCCCCTGCTCTGATGAGGGGAGGGTGCCTGGTCAATGCCCCCTTCATCTCCACAATGTCCCCCTTCATCTCCACAATGCCCCCTTCATCTCCGCAATGTCCCCCTTCCACAATGTCCCCCTTCATCTCCACACTGTCCCCCTTCATCTCCACACTGTCCCCCTTCATCTCCACACTGTCCCCCTTCATCTCCGCAATGCCCCCTTCATCTCCGCAATGCCCCCGTACCTCCAGTCCCTGGTGGTCCAGCGGAGCGTCTTCAGATCTGTGCCTCCTTCGGCACAGATCCCCGCCACCCGAACATGGCGGGCGAGCACATGGCGGTACTCGACGAGTACCGCCATGTGCCGAGCAGAGCGATGCTCGAGCCGATCCGAGCATCGGCCGAGCACGCTCGCTCAACACTAATTACTACCCCTTTAAGGGTCTTGCTCTTTAGGGACTTTTTTCTCCCCTATTTGTTTTCTATGCTAAACAGACCCCAACACATCGTGACTCAGTGGAAATGGTTATTAAGTCCCAGTGGGGCAGGTAATTTGCTTCATAATTGCTCCACTTCCTATGGTACATAAGGTTCAGTTCCACGTTGATATGTTCTAGATCACTGCTAACGTGATACTTGTTCTCCAGCCGATTTTGTGTTTTTTAGACAATGCATTTTTTGTGTTTTTATTTCTCACTTAGTAAACTTGGTTATTGTTTTGTTCAGGTGATCCTGGGCGGGGGAAGAAAATACATGTACCCACTGGGCGCGGTAGACATAGAATATCCTGAGGATCCCAAGGCCAATGGTACCAGGCAAGACGGACAAAATCTGACCAGAATATGGCAAGAGAAAAAAGACCCCGCCAAGGTATAAACGTCGCACTTTAACCTTTTGTGGGCCAGAGGGGTGTGTAAAATATTGTGAAGCAATACGTTGCATACCACTATGGAGTAATGGTGTGTAGGTGTACTGATGTGTGGGTGTAATAGTGTGTGTGGGTGTACTGATGTGTAGGTGTACTGATGTGTAGGTGTACTGGTGTGTAGGTGTACTGAAGTGTGGGTGTAATGGTGTGTAGGAGTAACGGTGTGTAGGTGTACTGATGTGTAGGTGTACTGGTGTGTAGGTGTACTGAAGTGTGGGTGTAATGGTGTGTAGGAGTAATGGTGTGTAGGTGTACTGATGTGTGGGTGTAATGGTCTGTAGGAGTAATGGTGTGTAGGTGTACTGATGTGTGGGTGTAATGGTGTGTAGGAGTAATGGTGTGTAGGTGTACTGATGTGTGGGTGTAATAGTGTGTGTAGGTGTACTGAAGTGTGGGTGTAATGGTGTGTAGGAGTAATGGTGTGTAGGTGTACTGATGTGTGGGTGTAATGGTCTGTAGGAGTAATGGTGTGTAGGTGTACTGATGTGTGGGTGTAATGGTGTGTAGGAGTAATGGTGTGTAGGTGTACTGATGTGTGGGTGTAATGGTGTGTAGGTGTACTGATGTGTAGGTGTACTGATGTGTAGGTGTACTGGTGTGTAGGTGTACTGATGTGTGGGTGTAATGGTGTGTAGGAGTAATGGTGTGTAGGTGTACTGATGTGTGGGTGTAATGGTGTGTAGGAGTAATGGTGTGTAGGTGTACTGATGTGTAGGTGTACTGGTGTGTAGGTGTACTGATGTGTAGGTGTACTGATGTGTAGGTGTACTGGTGTGTAGGTGTACTGAAGTGTGGGTGTAATGGTGTGTAGGAGTAATGGTGTGTAGGTGTACTGATGTGTGGGTGTAACGGTGTGTAGGTGTACTGATGTGTAGGTGTACTGATGTGTAGGTGTACTGGTGTGTAGGTGTACTGAAGTGTGGGTGTAATGGTGTGTAGGAGTAATGGTGTGTAGGTGTACTGAAGTGTGGGTGTAATGGTGTGTAGGAGTAATGGTGTGTAGGTGTACTGATGTGTGGGTGTAATGGTGTGTAGGTGTACTGATGTGTGGGTGTAATGGTGTGTAGGGGTACTGATGTGTGGGTGTAATGGTGTGTAGGTGTACTGATGCGTAAGTGTACTGGTAGTGTAAAAGACTCTTCTCTTTCCTTCTCCACCCACAATAACAACGTTACCAAAACCTGTTTCTTCTATCTTCGGAATATAGCAAAAATCCGGCCATTTCGCTCTCACTCTACAACAGAAACCCTCATACATGCTCTTATCCTTTCTCGCCTAGAATACTGCAACTCTTTACTTACTGGTCTTCCTACTAACCATATCGCTCCTCTTCAATCAGTTCTTAATTCAGCCACCAGAATACTCTTCCTCTCCTCCAGAACAGTACTCACCCCACCACTCCTAAAATCACTGTCATGGCTTCCCATCAAGCAGCGTATCACATTCAAAATCCTCCTCATCACCTTCAAGGCTCTCCATCACTTGTCCCCTCCTTATATCTCATCTTTGATATCCCGCCATATTCCTGCACGTCCACTACGCAGCACACATGGTGGACGACTCACTGCCCCTTTAACCACTATCACTGTTTCACGACTGAAGGCTTTCTCCCTTGCTGCCCCCTACCTCTGGAACTCCCTACCATCCAGCATTCGCCAAGCATCAACCCTCAACAACTTTAAATCAAAGCTAAAAGAGCACCTTTTATCTCTAACAACAGCATAATATGGAAACATTATTATTATTGTCATAAGCCAAACACTGCACTTCCTCCTCTACCAGCTTGTATCTGTATGTCACCCATCCTATACTTAGATTGTAAGCTCTATAGGTCAAGGACCTCTTATCCTAATGTATACTCACCTGTCGTCCCCCTTATGACTGCCTATATAAGCACTTAATCACTGCACTTATTGTACCCCTTCTATATTAAATGTAATCTGTAAAGTGCCAAGTACACCGGTTGGCGCTATATAAATAAAAATATACAATACAAATATACAACACAAAAAAAGAAAAAAGACTAAGCGGCAACAATAATGGACACAAACTCTTACTAGCTGCGCCTAATAAATCTTTATAGTAATAAAATATAGAGTACAGTCTGCACTTCTTTCAATACAACAATAGAGAGAAAAGTTTCTCCAAAGTTACAAACACAGGAACGGTCAATCAAATACATAATACATAAAAAATAAGAAATACAAATATTTCCCAGGAGACAGTTCTTACTGTAGTCCAGATTAATTAGACCAATACTGCAGACTCTTCAAGAGCTGGATTTCCTCTCCGACACTCTTGAGTAAACAGCAGAGAGTCCTCTAAGAGTAGAATTTTAAGCTGGAACAATGCTTCACCAACAACCCATAGGAAAATGACTCGCAATTTCAAGAGGCCACCTCTCGCCCCTCAGTTTGGAAGTTTGCACTGGTTCTCACCCCAGTAAGACGTGCTTCTTTCAGGCTCAAAGGCAATAATTGTTGTTGCTCACCATCACTCCATATGGGATAGAAGAATTTTTCGTGGAAACAGCTACACTAGCAAGGGGTAATAACAATCCCAGTGTAATGCTGGCTGAACCTCTATTTATTTTTTAATCCCTTTAAAAAAGAGTGTAGAGCTTCTAAAAGCTTAAACTTTTGACCTCAAATGAACAGTACACAATATAAAAGATTTTTTGCTTATAGAATATAAAAACAATAAACGACTGGTAAAAAGGAAATCAGACAAATATGTCTACATATGTACAAAAAGTCTAACGCATTTCCAGACAGTATAGTCACTTCTTCAGAGGCTCACATTCCCTAAGACTAGGGAGAAAGACGTTAGGCTTCCAGTGTGTGATCAGAAATCAGCTATGCAGAAGCAGAGACTGACATCTCACTCCAGAGACTAGAGAGAAGGATGTTAGACTTCCAGTGTCTGATCAACTGTTGGCTATACAGGATCAGAGACTGACGTCTCTTCCTCAGAGACTAAGGAGAAGGATGTTAGACTTCCGGTGTCTAATTGGCAATTGAATATACAGGAGCAGAGACTGACATCTCACACCCAGAGACTAGGGAGAGGGACGTTAGACTTCCGGTGTGTGATCCTCAATTGGCTATACAGGAGCAGAGACTGACATCTCACCCCAAAGACTAGGGAGAAGGACATTAGACTTCTGGTGTCTAATTGGCAATTGAATATACAGGAGCAGAGACTGATGTCTCACACCCAGAGACTAGGGAGAGGGAGGTTAGACTTCCGGTATGTGATCGTCAATTGGCTATACAGGAGCAGAGACTGACATCTCACCCCAGAGACTAGGGAGAGGGACGTTAGACTTCCGGTGTGTGATCGTCAATTGGCTATACAGGAGCAGAGACTGACATCTCACCCCAAAGACTAGGGAGAAGGACATTAGACTTCTGGTGTCTAATTGGCAATTGAATATACAGGAGCAGAGACTGATGTCTCACACCCAGAGACTAGGGAGAGGGAGGTTAGACTTCCGGTGTGTGATCATCAATTGGCTATACAGGAGCAGAGACTGACATTTCACCCCAGAGACTAGAGAGAAGAATGTTAGGGCTTCCAGTGTGTGATCAGAAATCAGCTATGCAGAAGCAGAGACTGACATCTCACTCCAGAGACTAGAGAGAAGGATGTTAGACTTCCAGTGTCTGATCGACTATTGACTATACAGGAGCAGAGACTGACGTCTCTTCCTCAGAGACTAAGGAGAAGGACATTAGACTTCCGGTGTCTGATCAGCAATTGGCTATACAGGGGCAGAGACTGGCATCTCATGCCAGAGACTAGGGAGAAGGACGTTAGACTTCCGGTGTCTGTTTGGCAATTGAATATACAGGAGCAGAGACTGACGTCTCACACCCAGAGACTAGGGAGAGGGACGTTAGACTTCCAGTGTGTTATCGGCAATTGGCTATACAGGAGCAGAGACTGACATCTCACCCCAGATACTAGACAGAAGAACATTAGGCTTCCGGTGTATGATTGGCAATTGGCTATACAGGAGCAGAGACTGACATCTCACCCTCGGCGCTCTGGTCATCCATTGCCTCTGGCACATGCGCGGTATGGCTGCTTCCTATTGTCAACACATGCTACTTGTTTGGCTGCTTCCTCAAAGCGGCGCTGCATCGGATGTGGTTACCTGTCTCCCGGCTTCATCTTTATTGGCCTATTGGCCTCTGCCCTGAGTCGAACCCTCTCTGGGTTGCCTCCTCATTGGTTATCCTTGCCTTTTTAATCAGGCAGCCCACTTCTAGAGGTGCCCGTTCAATGAGTTTCCTTTGTTATTGCTGCTGTTGTTCCTGCTATTACTTGACTACTTAATTCCTGGCTCCTGACCATGGTTATCCACTGACTACGGCTTGACTACTTGATTCCTGGCTCCTGGCCTTGGCTACCCATTGACTATGGCTCTGCTTATCAATTTGGTACTGTGTTCTCTTCTTGGCTTTGACAAGGCTCTCCTGACCATTCACTCCAACCAGATGTTAGCTTTCCCAGTCTCCAAAAGCTTTGCCCCGGTTCAGTTCCACACGGATCCCAGTGTACTCCCATCCTGGTTGCACCCTGGCTCAACTGGGGTGGAACATTCTGGTTTCGCGACCATCACCTTTACCCAGCTTCGGCTGCAGCAAGGAAATATCAGGCACTCCATCGCCGCACCCGAGCTTCCATGTCTTAAAATGGTAACTGGTCACCTTAAACATGACTGGTACTAATTCCAGGCAGGCAGCTCACTGATCTGCAGTGCTTACTGTGTGAGGGTGGGTCTGACAAGTTACCCTCTCACAGTAACAGGGCTGACATGCTCCTGTAGCCATAGGAATATAGTTGCAAACTGGAATGTGCATGGGGGAGCGTCCTACACTTATCACTTAATACAGAAAGAGAAAACAGAGCATGTGCTGGAAAATCCCCACATATGGTAACCCTAAAAGTCCAGTTTTTATGCACTACAACTCTGATAATCCCCAACCAGGCTCAGTCCCCATAAGACAAAAGTGTAAAGATTAGGGTGACCACATTTCCATTCTACCATTCCGGGACATGTGGTCACCCTAGTCCCGCGGCTGAGGCTCCCACCGCCACTGACCATCTTTCTGAGGCTGACACAGAGTAAGAGTTCCCACTGGGAAGCCTCAGAAAGATGGTCAGCGCCGGCGGGAGCCTCAGCCGCGAGTCTCACTTGCAGCACCAGCCTACCTGCTCCATCCCAGCTGTCTCGCATGCACCAGTCCAGCCAGCCAATGAAATGTACTTGCTATATGGTCCTCATTTACAGTCCAGCCAGCCAATGAAATGTATTTGCTATATGGTCCTCATTGGCTGGCTGGACTGGTGCATGTTGGTCCATTCCAGGACTCTTTGTTGTCCCGGTGGGGGGTGACCCAGGATGCGGGACACAGACTCCCAATAAGGGACAGTCCAGGGCATTCCCCGGGACGTGTGGTCACCCTAGTAAAGGTTGACTTCCCCTGGGTTCCATGTACTTGAAACCTATTTCTTGTTTCAGAAGTTCCAGGATCTATCTTTGTTAAAAGATGTTCCCTGATGGCCACTGACACCTGCTGGCAGGATAACAGAACTGCTCCTAATATTTACAGTGGATCCAGAAGTAACAATGGCATATTCAGAGGTTGTCACGGTTAACCCTGTAACGTACACCTAGTGCCCTCTTTGATGGGCTTTTCAGTAACTTTCTATGTCTGCCTTGAAATGCATTGGATACCTCTCTAGCACTTAAAGGATTAAGAGAAAATAACAATGAGCCATAACCAGAAATCCAGTGTAGACAATATTTCATATTGAGATCTGTCTCTTTCCATAGGTCTCCCGGTTTGTGTGGAATCGCAGTCAGCTGCTGGGTTTGGACCCAGAACAAGTGGACTATCTGATGGGTGAGTGAATGGCAGAAATACATTTGGGACAATATGCACAAATTAAAAAAGGAGATCACTTTTGGAATAATAACGTCACCGTAGGGGACAAATAAAAGTCCCCACATTTCCAATGGTTGAAATGCTTCACTGCTCTCATCATATTGTACCGGCTCCAATGCACATTTTGGAGGATATTATTCTAAATATTGGGTCTGAGTGCCAGTTTAGGATCTACTTTTATTCCCTTTACCCCTTTTTTCTTTTTCCACTTTATGTGCAATCGATTATTATGGATCTCTGGCTCCCCCTATGTGTTACACATGGTTATGACCAACTGGTATAAATTTTAGATACATGTGCTCCTCTGATTCTATAAATGTGTTATATTCTACCAGCTCTCCTGCTTTCCTCTGTTTCTTTATCCGTGTCCCACTCCATTTCCCTTGTTTCTCATGTTCCCCTTCAGTCCCAATTGTATCTGGGATCTATTAAGGTTAGGAGGATGTTCCTCCACAGGACCTATATTTACCCCCCCCCCCCGTGGCTCTTGACCGAATCTTTATGTCCTAAGTTGTTCATATGACACCTCCTCAATGTTTGTTGTCTCCCAAAAGGCTGGTACCTGTCTACTCACTTACATAAGATGGAATTTGTCTTTAAAAATGTGGTCATAAAGAATACTAGACCTTTTTCTCTTAGATATCTCACCATGCACTGTATGTACAGACTGATAGACTGTTCTCTTATAATAAGTATATCCCACAATGCACTGCATGCACAGACTGTTAGACTTTTATATTATACTGATTATATCCCACAATTCACTGCATGTACAGACTGCAAGACTTTTATATTATACTGATTATATCCCACAATGCACTGCATGTACAGACTGCTAGTCTTCTATATTATAGTGATTATATCCCACAATGCACTGCATGTACAGACTGCTAGACTTCTATATTATAGTGATTGTATCCACAATTCACTGCATGTACAGACTACAAGACTTTTATATTATAGTGATTATATCCCACAATGTACTGCATGTACAGACCGCTAGACTTCTATATTATACTGATTATATCCCACAATGCACTGTGTGTACAGACTGCTAAACTTCTATATTATAGTGATTATATCCTACAATGCACTGTGTGTACAGACTGCTAAACTTCCATATTGTAGTGAGTGTATTCCACAATGCACTGTGTGTACAGACCATTAGACTTCTATATTATAGTGATTATATCCCACAATGCACTGTATGTACAGACCATTAGACTTCTATATTATAGTGATTATATCCCACAATGCACTGCATGTACAGACCATTAGACTTCTATATTATAGTGATTATATCCCACAATGCACTGCATGTACAGACCAATAGACTTTTATATTATAGTGACTGTATCCCACAATTCACTGCATGTACAGACCGAGAGACTTTTATATTAT
Source organism: Rhinophrynus dorsalis (assembly GCA_037306005.1). Taxonomy (NCBI): domain Eukaryota; kingdom Metazoa; phylum Chordata; class Amphibia; order Anura; family Rhinophrynidae; genus Rhinophrynus; species Rhinophrynus dorsalis. Next base: position 400,879,973 of record CM074724.1, on the reverse strand, counting down.
AGTGACTGTGTCCCACAATTCACTGCATGTACAGACCGATAGACTTTTGTATTATAGTGAATGTATCCCACAATGCACTACATGTACAGACTGATAGACCCATAGTGCACTGCATGTTCATACTACCTATTTATATTCATGTAAGAATTTACCACAATGGACTGTATATACAAAACACAAGCCTTATGCCACAATACACTGCGTGCATAGACTGCTAGACTTCCATAGTAGAGAGACTATATCCCACAATGCATTGCATGTACGAACTGGCAGACTTTTATATTATAGCACGTATATCTCACAATACACTGCATGTACAGACTGATAGACTTTA
>CM074724.1:400794404-400879439 GCA_037306005.1 Rhinophrynus dorsalis | reverse complement strand
GCTGCTGGCATTACACTGATGTCAGAGCCTCCCCGCACGTTTATTGGCTGCGCAGCAGCCACGAAACGTGCGGGGAGGAGACCCGAACATGGCGGGCGAGCACATGCGGTACTCGTACGAGTACCGCCATGTGCCGAGCAGAGCGATGCTTGAGCCGAACCGAGCTTCGGCCGAGCATGCTCGCTCATCACTAGTTATAAACTAGGCAAGAAAATTGAAGGGCACATCTTGATTCCAGTGTTAGACAATTTGATTCTTTAAACATATCACAATGATGGCTAGTTTAATTAAATTGGGGTATAAAGCAACATAATTATAAAGTGTGTTGAGTTTACCAAGAAGGATTTGTGGTGGAGAAGCATGCACAATGTCCCCATAGTCTATGACTGGCATTAATATCTTTTGGAACAATACATGTTCCTACGACGGAAGTTAGACAGGATTTGTTTCTAAACAGAGTGACTATTTTAGGATAAAGTTTGGATGTTAATTTATCAATATGAACACCAAAAATGAGGTTGGGGGTCAAGCCACATATACTAAAATATTTGTAGGAGTTTATTGGGTCTATGTTTACTTAGACTTTGTTGAGATGGTTAAAGGGATAGTAATGTTTCACAAAAACAGCAGCTCCAATCAATCTTCATAGTATATGAGCCATAGAGAGTGTTATTTCAATACCGTCAGAGTTGTGGTTCAACAATAATTGAGTGATAAAGTTTTCCCCTCCCACCCCTTTTACCTAGTGTAAGCCATCTCTCCTTAGATGTGGAATCTGGTCGATAGACCAGACAGCTCACAGCAAGGGACAATCTTCTTACTGTGAGAACAATGAAAACCCTGCCTCCCTTGACTGGTTTTTTCAGGTTTTTCCCTTATCTTAATTGAAGATTGTCCCTCTCTGGAATCCACTTGGACACACCCTGCTGCTCTGAGCTCAACAGTGTTACATCAGCGGGCGGGAGGGGGATACTCTATCATTCAATTGCTCTTGTACTACAACTTTGACAGTATTGAAATAAAACGCTCCAAGACCCAAATACTATGATGATTAATTAGAGCTGCTTTTATTATGAAACATTAGTATCCCTTTAAATGGTTACTGCGGAGTTTAAGTAGTTTGTGCTTTGTACCAAATACCATTGTGACTGTTTTGTCAGTGTTGATAAATAGCCACAGTCTCTACCATACGTACCAGGAAAATACGTGCGATTGTAGATCAAACACACTATACCATAGGGGACTAACAGACAACTACAAAATGGCTATTGATTTAAATGGTAGCCAGGTCTCCAGCTCTTTACGAAGCAATGCCTTTGAGTCCTGTCTGCTACTGAAGGGGTTCAAATAAACTCAATTTAAATCAGTGAGAATTTGTGATTGTTCTCTGAAGATGGTTTGCCTCCAAATGTCTCCATTTTCTCTCTGACTATATGACCTGCTGCAGCAATAAACATATATAATACGTATCTGTTTGTCCCGTGACAGACGTACAACACAGATGCCCAGGTGCCCGACAGTGCTGGCACTGCCACAGCGTTCCTGTGTGGGGTAAAGACCAACCACGGCACGGTAGGGGTCAGCGCAGCCACTGTACGCGGCAACTGTAGCACAAGCTTGGGCAATGAAGTGGATTCCATCCTCAAGTGGGCAAAGGATTCAGGTGAGTTTGCCAGGTACACACCCAGGGCTGTGTCACAAATGAGGCAACTGCCCAGCCCCCACAACCATAGGGAGTGACCCCCAACCAAAAACTCTCACACATAAAACTTTTGAACCTTCTGAACCTCTCCTGGACCATGTGACATGGGACGCACATTACAGTCTGCGCAGTGTGTGAAGCAAGGACTGAAAACCCAGTGTCATATGAAGATTGGTATGAAAACTCATTATTTCCTCAAGCTACACTGGAAGTATGCACTTAACATTGAGTGAGACCAGGAGCGATCTGAAAATTCTTTTAAACTGATTTAATTTAAGCTCCAAATCATGCTAAGTGGACCTACGTGTCGTCTTAACCCCTTAAGGACCACAATGCATTTTTTTTTTGTTTTGCAATAGATTCCTGGGTCACCGAGGGGTGTGTAGCCACGTGGCGAACCCGGGAATTAATTTCTTGCCTGGATCGTCACTGGTCCTTAAGTACCGGACCGCGATGATGGTCCTAGCACTTCACTGGTCGTTAAAAGGTTAAGACAAGTTTAGTTCACTTTTTAGAGAATTAAGATCTACTTACACCTTCTACTCTGCATTTTTATTTAAAATTAACAGTTCATGAGAAAGGAACTTTAGTGCGTTGGTGGCACAGAATATTTTATGCTAATTCTCTGATGATTAAGCTAATTAGTTATGTTCCAGGCCAAACGTAGTCCTTGTTTTTCAGGTAAAATTACCCCCAGTGTATGAGCTCTGCCTAGGTCACACCTCCCAACACTTCAAATGGCCAAAGAGGAACACTTTTGCTGCAGGAGCGTGATGACGGGGTGTGGTTGGTGGGAGAGGCATTGCTGAGAATTTTTAGGTTATTTCATGATATATTGACACCTTTTTGTGTAACTGAACAAATAATTTTAAGACCAAAGTATTTTATCTAGACAGATGAATTTATATACTCACATGGTGAAGTTTTCAGAAACATCAATGTGAGTTGTGTTACTGTGGAGCAATGTGATACACTTATATACACACCACACAGTCTGATCTCCTAAACACAGGGACACCAGGGTGATACACTTATATACAGACCACACAGTCTGATCTCCTACACACAGGGACACCAGAGTGATACACTTATATACACACCACACAGTCTGATCTCCTACACACAGGGACACCAGGGTGATACACTTATATACACACCACACAGTCTGATCTCCTAAATACAGGGACACCAGGGTGATACACTTATGTACACACCACACAGTCTGATCTCCTAAACACAGGGACACCAGGGTGATACACTTATATACACATCACACAGTCTGATCTCCTAAACACAGGGACACCAGGGAGATACACTTATATACACACCACACAGTCTGATCTCCTAAACACAGGGACACCAGGGTGATACACTTATATACACACCACACAGTTTGATCTCCTAAACACAGGGACACAAGTGTGATACACTTATATACATACCACACAGTCTGATCTCCTACACACAGGGACACCAGGGTGATACACTTATATACACACCACACAGTCTGATCTCCTAAACACAGGGACACCAGGGTGATACACTTATATACACACCACACAGTTTGATCTCCTAAACACAGGGACACCAGGGTGATACACTTATATACACACACCACACAGTCTGATCTCCTAAACACAGGGACACCAGGGTGATACACTTATATACACATCACACAGTCTGATCTCCTAAACACAGGGACACCAGGGAGATACACTTATATACACACCACACAGTCTGATCTCCTAAACACAGGGACACCAGGGTGATATACTTATATACACACCACACAGTCTGATCTCCTAAACACAGGGACACCAGGGTGATACACTTATATACACACACCACACAGTCTGATCTCCTAAACACAGGGACACCAGGGTGATACACTTATATACACACCACACAGTCTGATCTCCTAAACACAGGGACACCAGGGTGATACACTTATATACACATCACACAGTCTGATCTCCTAAACACAGGGACACCAGGGAGATACACTTATATACACACCACACAGTCTGATCTCCTAAACACAGGGACACCAGGGTGATATACTTATATACACACCACACAGTCTGATCTCCTAAACACAGGGACACCAGGGTGATACACTTGTATACACACACCACACAGTCTGATCTCCTAAACACAGGGACACCAGGGTGATACACTTCTATACATACCACACAGTCTGATCTCCTAAACACAGGGACACCAGGGTGATACACTTATATACACACCACACAGTCTGATCTCCTAAACACAGGGACACCAGGGTGATACACTTATGTACACACCACACAGTCTGATCTCCTAAACACAGGAACACCAGGGTGATACAATTATATACACACCACACAGTCTGATCTCCTAAACACAGGGATACCAGGGTGATACACTTATATTCACACCACACAGTCTGATCTCCTAAACACAGGGACACCAGGGTGATACACTTATATACACACACCACACAGTCTGATCTCCTAAACACAGGGACACCAGGGTGATACACTTCTATACACACCACACAGTCTGATCTCCTAAACACAGGGACACCAGGGTGATACACTTCTATACACACCACACAGTCTGATCTCCTAAACACAGGGACACCAGGGTGATACACTTATGTACACACCACACAGTCTGATCTCCTAAACACAGGAACACCAGGGTGATACACTTATATACACACCACACAGTCTGATCTCCTAAACACAGGGACACCAGGGTGATACACTTATATACACACCACACAGTCTGATCTCCTATACACAGGGACACCAGGGTGATACACTTCTATACACACCACACTGTCTGATCTCCTAAACACAGGGACACCAGGGTGATACACTAATATACACAGCACACAGTCTGATCTCCTACACACAGGGACACCAGGGTGATACACTTATATACACACCACACAGTCTGATCTCCTAAACACAGGAACACCAGGGTGATACACGTCTATACATACTACACTGTCTGATCTCCTAAACACAGGGACACCAGGGTGATACACATATATACACACACCACACAGTCTGATCTCTAAAACACAGGGACACCAGGGTGATACACTTATATATACACCACACAGTCTGATCTCCTAAACAAAGGACACCAGGGTGACACACTTCTATACACACCACACAGTCTGATCTCCTAAACAAAGGGACACCAGAGTGATACATTTATATACACACCACACAGTTTAATCTCCTAAACAAGGGACACCAGGGTGATACACTTCTATACACACCACACAGTCTGATCTCCTAAACACATGGACACCAGGGTGATACACTTATATATACACACAGCACACAGTGTGATCTCCTAAACACTGGGACAACAGGGTAATACACTTATATACACACCATACAGTCTGATCTCCTAAACACAGGGACACCAGGGTGATACACTTATATACACACCACACAGTCTGATCTCCTAAACACAGGGACAACAGGGTAATACACTTATATACACACCATACAGTCTGATCTCCTAAACACAGGGACACCAGGGTGATACTCTTATATACACACCACACAGTCTGATCTCCTAAACACAGGGACACCAGGGTGATACACTTATATACACACCACACAGTCTGATCTCCTAAACACAGGGACACCAGGGTGATATACTTATATACACACCACACAGTCTGATCTCCTAAACACAGGGACACCAGGGTGATACACTTATATACACACACCACACAGTCTGATCTCCTAAACACAGGGACACCAGGGTGATACACTTCTATACATACCAAACAGTCTGATCTCCTAAACACAGGGACACCAGGGTGATACACTTATATACACACCACACAGTCTGATCTCCTAAACACAGGGACACCAGGGAGATACAATTATATACACACCACACAGTCTGATCTCCTAAACACAGGGATACCAGGGTGATACACTTATATACACACCACACAGTCTGATCTCCTAAACACAGGGACACCAGGGTGATACACTTATATACACACACCACACAGTCTGATCTCCTAAACACAGGGACACCAGGGTGATACACTTCTATACACACCACACAGTCTGATCTCCTAAACACAGGGACGCCAGGGTGATACACTTCTATACACACCACACAGTCTGATCTCCTAAATACAGGGACACCAGGGTGATACACTTATGTACACACCACACAGTCTGATCTCCTAAACACAGGAACACCAGGGTGATACACTTACATACACACCACACAGTCTGATCTCCTAAACACAGGGACACCAGGGTGATACACTTATATACACACCACACAGTCTGATCTCCTATACACAGGGACACCAGGGTGATACACTTCTATACACACCACACAGTCTGATCTCCTAAACACAGGGACACCAGGGTGATACACTTATATACACAGCACACAGTCTGATCTCCTACACACAGGGACACCAGGGTGATACACTTATATACACACCAAACAGTCTAATCTCCTAAACACAGGAACACAAGGGTGATACACGTCTATACATACTACACTGTCTGATCTCCAAAACACAGGGACACCAGGGTGATACACATATATACACACACCACACAGTCTGATCTCTAAAACACAGGGACACCAGGGTGATACACTTATATATACACCACACAGTCTGATCTCCTAAACAAAGGACACCAGGGTGACACTCTTCTATACACACCACACAGTCTGATCTCCTAAACAAAGGGACACCAGGGTGATACACTTATATACACACACCACACAGTCTGATCTCCTAAACACAGGGACACCAGGGTGATACACTTCTATACACACCACACAGTCTGATCTCCTAAACACAGGGACGCCAGGGTGATACACTTCTATACACACCACACAGTCTGATCTCCTAAATACAGGGACACCAGGGTGATACACTTATGTACACACCACACAGTCTGATCTCCTAAACACAGGAACACCAGGGTGATACACTTACATACACACCACACAGTCTGATCTCCTAAACACAGGGACACAAGGGTGATACACTTATATACACACCACACAGTCTGATCTCCTATACACAGGGACACCAGGGTGATACACTTCTATACACACCACACAGTCTGATCTCCTAAACACAGGGACACCAGGGTGATACACTTATATACACAGCACACAGTCTGATCTCCTACACACAGGGACACCAGGGTGATACACTTATATACACACCAAACAGTCTAATCTCCTAAACACAGGAACACCAGGGTGATACACGTCTATACATACTACACTGTCTGATCTCCAAAACACAGGGACACCAGGGTGATACACATATATACACACACCACACAGTCTGATCTCTAAAACACAGGGACACCAGGGTGATACACTTATATATACACCACACAGTCTGATCTCCTAAACAAAGGACACCAGGGTGACACTCTTCTATACACACCACACAGTCTGATCTCCTAAACAAAGGGACACCAGGGTGATACATTTATATACACACCACACAGTTTAATCTCCTAAACAAGGGACACCAGGGTGATACACTTCTATACACACCACACAGTCTGATCTCCTAAACACAGGGACACCAGGGTGATACACTTATGTACACACCACACAGTCTAATCTCCTAAACACAGGAACACCAGGGTGATACACTTATATACACACCACACAGTCTGATCTCCTAAACACAGGGACACCAGGGTGATACACTTATATACACACCACACAGTCTGATCTCCTATACACAGGGACACCAGGGTGATACACTTCTATACACACCACACAGTCTGATCTCCTAAACACAGGGACACCAGGGTGATACACTTATATACACAGCACACAGTCTGATCTCCTACACACAGGGACACCAGGGTGATACACTTCTATACACACCACACAGTCTGATCTCCTAAACACAGGGACACCAGGGTGATACACTTATGTACACACCACACAGTCTGATCTCCTAAACACAGGAACACCAGGGTGATACACTTATATACACACCACACAGTCTGATCTCCTAAACACAGGGACACCAGGGTGATACACTTATATACACACTACACAGTCTGATCTCCTATACACAGGGACACCAGGGTGATACACTTCTATACACACCACACAGTCTGATCTCCTAAACACAGGGACACCAGGGTGATACACTTATATACACAGCACACAGTCTGATCTCCTACACACAGGGACACCAGGGTGATACACTTATATACACACAACACAGTCTGATCTCCTAAACACAGGAACACCAGGGTGATACACGTCTATACACACCACACAGTCTGATCTCTAAAACACAGGGACACCAGGGTGATACACTTATATATACACCACACTGTCTGATCTCCTAAACACAGAGACACCAGGGTGATACACATATATACACACACCACACAGTCTGATCTCTAAAACACAGGGACACCAGGGTGATACACTTATATATACACCACACAGTCTGATCTCCTAAACAAAGTACACCAGGGTGACACACTTCTATACACACCACACAGTCTGATCTCCTAAACAAAGGGACACCAGGGTGATACATTTATATACACACCACACAGTTTAATCTCCTAAACAAGGGACACCAGGGTGATACACTTCTATACACACCACACAGTCTGATCTCCTAAACACATGGACACCAGGGTGATACACTTATATATACACACAGCACACAGTGTGATCTCCTAAACACTGGGACAACAGGGTAATACACTTATATACACACCACACAGTCTGATCTCCTAAACACAGGGACACCAGGGTGATATACTTATATACACACCACACAGTCTGATCTCCTAAACACAGGGACACCAGGGTGATACACTTATATACACACACCACACAGTCTGATCTCCTAAACACAGGGACACCAGGGTGATACACTTCTATACATACCACACAGTCTGATCTCCTAAACACAGGGACACCAGGGTGATACACTTATATACACACCACACAGTCTGATCTCCTAAACACAGGGACACCAGGGTGATACACTTATGTACACACCACACAGTCTGATCTCCTAAACACAGGAACACCAGGGTGATACAATTATATACACACCACACAGTCTGATCTCCTAAACACAGGGATACCAGGGTGATACACTTATATACACACCACACAGTCTGATCTCCTAAACACAGGGACACCAGGGTGATACACTTATATACACACACCACACAGTCTGATCTCCTAAACACAGGGACACCAGGGTGATACACTTCTATACACACCACACAGTCTGATCTCCTAAACACAGGGACGCCAGGGTGATACACTTCTATACACACCACACAGTCTGATCTCCTAAACACAGGGACACCAGGGTGATACACTTATGTACACACCACACAGTCTGATCTCCTAAACACAGGAACACCAGGGTGATACACTTATATACACACCACACAGTCTGATCTCCTAAACACAGGGACACCAGGGTGATACACTTATATACACACCACACAGTCTGATCTCCTATACACAGGGACACCAGGGTGATACACTTCTATACACACCACACAGTCTAATCTCCTAAACACAGGGACACCAGGGTGATACACTTATATACACAGCACACAGTCTGATCTCCTACACACAGGGACACCAGGGTGATACACTTATATACACACCACACAGTCTGATCTCCTAAACACAGGAACACCAGGGTGATGCACGTCTATACATACTACACTGTCTGATCTCCTAAACACAGGGACACCAGGGTGATACACATATATACACACACCACACAGTCTGATCTCTAAAACACAGGGACACCAGGGTGACACACTTCTATACACACCACACAGTCTGATCTCCTAAACAAAGGGACACCAGGGTGATACATTTATATACACACCACACAGTTTAATCTCCTAAACAAGGGACACCAGGGTGATACACTTCTATACACACCACAGAGTCTGATCTCCTAAACACATGGACACCAGGGTGATACACTTATATATACACACAGCACACAGTGTGATCTCCTAAACACTGGGACAACAGGGTAATACACTTATATACACACCATACAGTCTGATCTCCTAAACACAGGGACACCAGGGTGATACACTTATATACACACCACACAGTCTGATCTCCTAAACACAGGGAAAACAGGGTAATACACTTATATACACACCATACAGTCTGATCTCCTAAACACAGGGACACCAGGGTGATACTCTTATATACACACCACACAGTCTGATCTCCTAAACACAGGGACACCAGGGTGATACACTTATATACACACCACACAGTCTGATCTCCTAAACACAGGGACACCAGGGTGATAACTTATATACACATCACACAGTCTGATCTCCTAAACACAGGGACACCAGGGTGATACACTTATATACACATCACACAGTCTGATCTCCTGAACACAGGAACACCAGGGTGATACACTTATACACACACCACACAGTCTGATCTCCTAAAAACAGGGACACCAGGGTGATACACTTATATACACACCGCACAGACTGATCTCCTAAACACAGGGACACCAGGGTGATACACTTATACACACACCACACAGTCTGATCTCCTAAACACAGGGACACCAGGGTGATGCACTTATATACACACACCAAACAGTCTGATCTCCTAAACACAGGGACACCAGGGTGATACACTTATATACACACCACACAGTCTGATCTCCTACACACAGGGACACCAGGGTGATACACTTATATACACACCACACAGTCTGATCTCCTAAACACAGGGACACCAGGGTGATACACTTACATACACACCGCACAGTCTGATCTCCTAAACACAGGGACACCAGAGTGATACACTTATGTACACACCACACAGTCTGATCTCCTAAACACAGGGACACCAGGGTGATACACTTATATACACACCACACAGTCTGATCTCCTAAACACAGGGACACCAGGGTGATAACTTATATACACATCACACAGTCTGATCTCCTAAACACAGGGACACCAGGGTGATACACTTATATACACATCACACAGTCTGATCTCCTAAACACAGGAACACCAGGGTGATACACTTATACACACACCACACAGTCTGATCTCCTAAAAACAGGGACACCAGGGTGATACACTTATATACACACCGCACAGTCTGATCTCCTAAACACAGGGACACCAGGGTGATACACTTATATACACACCACACAGTTTGATCTCCTAAACACAGGGACACCAGGGTGATGCACTTATATACACACACCACACAGTCTGATCTCCTACACACAGGGACACCAGGGTGATACACTTATATACACACCACACAGTCTGATCTCCTAAACACAGGAACACCAGGGTGATACACGTCTATACATACTACACTGTCTGATCTCCTAAACACAGGGACACCAGGGTGATACACATATATACACACACCACACAGTCTGATCTCTAAAACACAGGTACACCAGGGTGATACACTTATATATACACCACACAGTCTGATCTCCTAAACAAAGGACACCAGGGTGACACACTTCTATACACACCACACAGTCTGATCTCCTAAACAAAGTGACACCAGGGTGATACATTTATATACACACCACACAGTTTAATCTCCTAAACAAGGGACACCAGGGTGATACACTTCCATACACACCACACAGTCTGATCTCCTAAACACATGGACACCAGGGTGATACACTTATATATACACACAGCACACAGTGTGATCTCCTAAACACTGGGACAACAGGGTAATACACTTATATATACACCATACAGTCTGATCTCCTAAACACAGGGACACCAGGGTGATACACTTATATACACACCACACAGTCTGATCTCCTAAACACAGGGACAACAGGGTAATACACTTATATACACACCATACAGTCTGATCTCCTAAACACAGGGACACCAGGGTGATACTCTTATATACACACCACACAGTCTGATCTCCTAAACACAGGGACACCAGGGTGATACACTTATATACACACCACACAGTCTGATCTCCTAAACACAGGGACACCAGGGTGATAACTTCTATACACATCACACAGTCTGATCTCCTAAACACAGGGACACAAGGGTGATACACTTATATACACATCACACAGTCTGATCTCCTAAACACAGGGACACCAGGGTGATACACTTATATACACATCACACAGTCTGATCTCCTAAACACAGGAACACCAGGGTGATACACTTATACACACACCACACAGTCTGATCTCCTAAAAACAGGGACACCAGGGTGATACACTTATATACACACCACACAGTCTGATCTCCTAAACACAGGGACACCAGGGTGATACACTTATACACACACCACACAGTTTGATCTCCTAAACACAGGGACACCAGGGTGATGCACTTATATACACACACCACACAGTCTGATCTCCTAAACACAGGGACACCAGGGTGATACACTTATATACACACCACACAGTCTGATCTCCTACACACAGGGACACCAGGGTGATACACTTATATACACACCACACAGTCTGATCTCCTAAACACAGGAACACCAGGGTGATACACTTATATACACACCACACAGTCTGATCTCCTAAACACAGGGACACCAGGGTGATACACTTATATACACACCGCACAGTCTGATCTCCTAAACACAGGGACACCAGGGTGATACACTTATATACACACACCACACAGTCTGATCTCCTAAACACAGGGACACCAGGGTGATAACTTATATACACATCACACAGTCTGATCTCCTAAATACAGGGACACCAGGGTGATACACTTATAAACACATCACACAGTCTGATCTCCTAAACACAGGGACACCAGGGTGATACACTTATATACACACCACACAGTTTGATCTCCTAAACACAGGGACACCAGGGTGATGCACTTATATACACACACCACACAGTCTGATCTCCTAAACACAGGGACACCAGGGTGATACACTTATATGCATACCACACAGTCTGATCTCCTACACACAGGGACACCAGGGTGATACACTTATATACACACCACACAGTCTGATCTCCTAAACACAGGAACACCAGGGTGATACACTTATATACACACCACACAGTCTGATCTCCTACACACAGGGACACCAGGGTGATACACTTATATACACACCGCACAGTCTGATCTCCTAAACACAGGGACACCAGGGTGATACACTTATATACACACCACACAGTCTGATCTCCTAAACACAGGGACACCAGGGTGATATACTTATATACACACCACACAGTCTGATCTCCTAAACACAGGGACACCAGGGTGATACACTTATACACACACACCGTACAGTCTGATCTCCTACACACAGGGACACCAGGGTGATACACTTATATACACACCACACCGTTTGATCTCCTAAACACAGGGACACCAGGGTGAAACACTTATATATACACACCACACAGTCTGATCTCCTAAACACAGGGACACCAGGGTGATACACTTCTATACACACCACACAGTCTGATCTCCTAAACACAGGAACACCAGGGAGATACACTTCTATACACACCACACAGTCTGATCTCCTAAACACAGGGACACCAGGGTGATACACTTATATATACACACCACACAGTCTGATCTCCTAAACACAGGGACACCAGGGTGATACACTTATATACACACCACACAGTCTGACCTCCTAAACACAGGGACACCAGGGTGATACACTTATATACACACCACACAGTTTGATCTCCTAAACACAGGGACACCAGGGTGATACACTTATATATACACACCACACAGTCTGATCTCCTACACATAGGGACACCAGGGTGATACACTTATATACACACCACACAGTCTGATCTCCTAAACACAGGGACACCAGGGTGATAACTTCTATACACATCACACAGTCTAATCTCCTAAACACAGGGACACAAGGGTGATACACTTATATACACATCACACAGTCTGATCTCCTAAACACAGGGACACCAGGGTGATACACTTATATACACATCACACAGTCTGATCTCCTAAACACAGGAACACCAGGGTGATACACTTATACACACACCACACAGTCTGATCTCCTAAAAACAGGGACACCAGGGTGATACACTTATATACACACCACACAGTCTGATCTCCTAAACACAGGGACACCAGGGTGATACACTTATACACACACCACACAGTTTGATCTCCTAAACACAGGGACACCAGGGTGATGCACTTATATACACACACCACACAGTCTGATCTCCTAAACACAGGGACACCAGGGTGATACACTTATATACACACCACACAGTCTGATCTCCTACACACAGGGACACCAGGGTGATACACTTATATACACACCACACAGTCTGATCTCCTAAACACAGGAACACCAGGGTGATACACTTATATACACACCACACAGTCTGATCTCCTAAACACAGGGACACCAGGGTGATACACTTATATACACACCGCACAGTCTGATCTCCTAAACACAGGGACACCAGGGTGATACACTTATATACACACACCACACAGTCTGATCTCCTAAACACAGGGACACCAGGGTGATAACTTATATACACATCACACAGTCTGATCTCCTAAATACAGGGACACCAGGGTGATACACTTATAAACACATCACACAGTCTGATCTCCTAAACACAGGGACACCAGGGTGATACACTTATATACACACCACACAGTTTGATCTCCTAAACACAGGGACACCAGGGTGATGCACTTATATACACACACCACACAGTCTGATCTCCTAAACACAGGGACACCAGGGTGATACACTTATATGCATACCACACAGTCTGATCTCCTACACACAGGGACACCAGGGTGATACACTTATATACACACCACACAGTCTGATCTCCTAAACACAGGAACACCAGGGTGATACACTTATATACACACCACACAGTCTGATCTCCTACACACAGGGACACCAGGGTGATACACTTATATACACACCGCACAGTCTGATCTCCTAAACACAGGGACACCAGGGTGATACACTTATATACACACCACACAGTCTGATCTCCTAAACACAGGGACACCAGGGTGATATACTTATATACACACCACACAGTCTGATCTCCTAAACACAGGGACACCAGGGTGATACACTTATACACACACACCGTACAGTCTGATCTCCTACACACAGGGACACCAGGGTGATACACTTATATACACACCACACCGTTTGATCTCCTAAACACAGGGACACCAGGGTGATACACTTATATATACACACCACACAGTCTGATCTCCTAAACACAGGGACACCAGGGTGATACACTTCTATACACACCACACAGTCTGATCTCCTAAACACAGGAACACCAGGGAGATACACTTCTATACACACCACACAGTCTGATCTCCTAAACACAGGGACACCAGGGTGATACACTTATATATACACACCACACAGTCTGATCTCCTAAACACAGGGACACCAGGGTGATACACTTATATACACACCACACAGTCTGACCTCCTAAACACAGGGACACCAGGGTGATACACTTATATACACACCACACAGTTTGATCTCCTAAACACAGGGACACCAGGGTGATACACTTATATATACACACCACACAGTCTGATCTCCTACACATAGGGACACCAGGGTGATACACTTATATACACACCACACAGTCTGATCTCCTAAACACAGGGACACCAGGGTGATACACTTATATACACACCACACAGTTTGATCTCCTAAACACAGGGACACCAGGGTGATACACTTATATACACACACCACACAGTCTGATCTCCTAAACACAGGGACACCAGGGTGATACACTTATATACACACCACACAGTCTGATCTCCTATACACAGGGACACCAGGGTGATACACTTCTATACACACCACACAGTCTGATCTCCTAAACACAGGGACACCAGGGTGATACACTTATATACACAGCACACAGTCTGATCTCCTACACACAGGGACACCAGGGTGATACACTTATATACACACCACACAGTCTGATCTCCTAAACACAGGAACACCAGGGTGATACACGTCTATACATACTACACTGTCTGATCTACTAAACACAGGGACACCAGGGTGATACACATATATACACACACCACACAGTCTGATCTCTAAAACACAGGGACACCAGGGTGATACACTAATATACACACCACACAGTGTGATCTCCTAAACACAGGGACACCAGGGTGATACACTTCTATACACACCACACAGTCTGATCTCCTAAACACAGGGACACCAGGGTGATACACTTCTATACACACCACACAGTCTGATCTCCTAAACACAGGGACACCAGGGTGATACACTTATATACACAACACACAGTCTGATCTCCTAAACACAGGGACACCAGGGTGATACCCTTCTATTGACACCACACAGTCTGATCTCCTAAACACAGGGACACCAGGGTGATACACTTCTATACACACCACACAGTCTAATCTCCTAAACACAGGGACACAAGGGTGATACACTTATATACACATCACACAGTCTGATCTCCTAAACACAGGGACACCAGGGTGATACACTTCTATACACACCACACAGTCTGATCTCCTAAACACAGGGACACCAGGGTGATACACATATACACCACACAGTCTGATCTCCTAAACACAGGGACACCAGGGTGATACACTTATATACACACCACACAGTCTGATCTCCTACACACAGGGTCACCAGGGTGATACACTTATATACACACCACACAGTCTGATCTCCTAAACACAGGGACACCAGGGTGATACACTTATATACACACCACACAGTCTGATCTCCTACACACAGGGACACCAGGGTGATACGCTTATATACACACCACACAGTCTGATCTCCTAAACACAGGAACACCAGGGTGATACACTTATATACACACCACACAGTCTGATCTCCTAAACACAGGGACACCAGGGTGATACACTTATATACACACCGCACAGTCTGATCTCCTAAACACAGGGACACCAGGGTGATACACTTATATACACACCACACAGTCTGATCTCCTAAACACAGGGACACCAGGGTGATATACTTATATACACACCACACAGTCTGATCTCCTATACACAAGGACACCAGGGTGATACACTTATACACACACCGTACAGTGTGATCTCCTAAACACAGGGACATCAGGGTGATACACTTCTATACACACACACACCACACAGTCTGATCTCCTAAACACAGGGACACCAGGGTGATACACTTATATACACACCACACAGTATAATCTCCTAAACACAGGGACACCAGGGTGATACACTTCTATACACACCACTCAGACTGATCTCCTAAACACAGGGACACCAGGGTGATACACTTATATACACACCACACAGTCTGATCTCCTAAACACAGGGACACCAGAGTGATACACTTATATACACATCACACAGTATGATCTCCTACACACAGGGACACCAGGTTGATACACTTATATACACACTACACAGTCTGATCTCCTAAACACAAGGACACCAGGGTGATACACTTATATACACATCACACAGTCTGATCTCCTAAACACAGGGACACCAGGGTGATACACTTATATACACACCACACAGTCTGATCTTCTAAACACAGGGACACCAGGGTGATACACTTCTATACACAGCACACAGTGTGATCTCCTAAACACAGGGACACCAGGGTGATACACTTATATACACAGCACCCAGTGTGATCTCCTAAACACCGGGACAACAGGGTAATACACTTATATACACACCACACAGTCTGATCTCCTAAACACAGGGACACCAGGGTGATACACTTCTATACACACCACACAGTCTGATCTCCTAAACACAGGGACATCAGGGTGATACACTTCTATACACACACACCACACAGTCTGATCTCCTAAACACAGGGACACCAGGGTGATACACTTATATACACACCACACAGTATAATCTCCTAAACACAGGGACACCAGGGTGATACACTTCTATACACACCACTCAGACTGATCTCCTAAACACAGGGACACCAGGGTGATACACTTATATACACACCACACAGTCTGATCTCCTAAACACAGGGACACCAGAGTGATACACTTATATACACATCACACAGTATGATCTCCTACACACAGGGACACCAGGGTGATACACTTATATACACACTACACAGTCTGATCTCCTAAACACAGGGACACGAGGGTGATACACCTATATACACATCACACAGTCTGATCTCCTAAACACAGGGACACCAGGGTGATACACTTATATACACACCACACAGTCTGATCTCCTAAACACAGGGACACCAGGGTGATACACTTCTATACACACCACACAGTCTGATCTCCTAAACACAGGGACATCAGAGTGATACACTTCTATACACACCACACAGTCTGATCTCCTAAACACAGGAACACCAGGGTGATACACTTATATACATACAACACAGTCTGATCTCCTACACACAGGGACACCAGGGTGATACACTTATATACACACCACACAGTCTGATCTCCTACACACAGGAACACCAGGGTGATACACTTCTATACACACCACACAGTCTGATCTCCTAAACACAGGGAAACCAGGGTGATACACTTATATACAAACACCACACAGTCTGATCTCCTAAACACAGGGACACCAGGGTGATACACTTATATACACACCACACAGTCTGATCTCCTAAACACAGGGACACCAGGGTGATACACTTATATACACACCACACAGTCTGATCTCCTAAATTAAGTACATCACGGAGTCTTCTTTTCTTTAAATGTAACAATTTGCACTATATTTAGTAAATTATTTTTACGTAGTTCTCAAGAAATAAAACGTAGAAGGAATCCCCTCCCGCCCCTTCTGTCCATGTCACTCTGCAGCTCTGTCTGGTCCGGATAGAGTGACCACATTTCAATTCTGTCTTTCAGGGACAATGCGGGGAGAAGAGCGCACCACACAGTTCTAAACACTAGAGGGAGAACTCTCCATTAATTTCTGTCTCAGAAAGTAATGCCTGTTGTGGGCTACAAGAACATATACTTCAAACCCTAAGCCTTAAAGGGATAGTAATGTTTCATAATAAAAGCAGCTCTAATTAATCATCATAGTATTTGGACTTTGGAGAGTGTTATATCAATTCTGTCAGAGTTGTAGTTCAAGAGTAAATCAATGATAAAGTATCCCCCTCCCGCCCCTTTTACTGATGTAAAACTGCTTAGCCAGATCAGAAGGGAGGTGCCCAGGTAGACTGCAGAGAGGGACAATCTCCAATTAAGATAAGGGAAAACCTGAAAAACTTGTCAAGGGGGGCAGGGCTTTCATTGTTCGCATAGGAAGAAGATTGTCCCCTTCTGTTATCTGTCTGGTCTATGGACTGGATTCCACATCTGAGAAGAGATGGCTTACACTAGGTAAAAGGGGCGGGAGGGGAAACTTTGCTTGTGAATATCTCTCAAACCATAAAGGTCTGAGAGATAAGACTTATATCATTCTTCATGTTTTTTTAATGCCTACAAAATAAAATAAAGATAAAACAAAGTATTACTATCCCTTTAAACGAACATCTCACTACAACAAAATTACACTACCTCTCCTGATTGATGTGGAATCAAGGCACAGTTATGCCTCTAATGTTTTGAGCTCTGTCTGGAGGCCATTTTGTTGTAGCCCAGCAGAGGCATCACTTCCTGTCACAGTAGGCAATGGGCAGTCTAGTGTTTAGAACTCTGCTCTAGAGTATTAATTCCAGGACTTTGTATTGTTCTAGAAGGGGGCTGCCCAGGACAAGGAACGCACACATAAAATCCGGGACTCTCCAGGGCAGTCAGGGCCATGTGGTCACCCTAGGTCTGGACCGATGTTGCGAGGTACAATCTTCAGTAAGCAAAGGAAAACTGTGTCCCCTGTCATCAAGGTGGGAAGGGTTTTTCTTATACTTAGCCAATGAAGTTTGTCCCTCATCATTATCCGTCCGGTCCCAGGACCAAATAAGAGATTCAATGGGAGCT
The DNA here is from genome assembly GCA_037306005.1 of Rhinophrynus dorsalis. Lineage (NCBI taxonomy): Eukaryota > Metazoa > Chordata > Amphibia > Anura > Rhinophrynidae > Rhinophrynus > Rhinophrynus dorsalis. The sequence goes on along the minus strand of CM074724.1, from coordinate 400,859,658 downwards.
GGCCAGAATGGGCGGGAGGGGCACCCTTTTACATTTAATATCTTGAGAACTACAGACAAGTAAATTGCTAAGTATAATGCAAACTGTAATATTTACAGTAAAGAAGACTCAGTAATCTACTTAATTTAACCATTACCATCCCTTTAGCATATTAAATCCACTGACTGAACACACACAGGACATCTAGGTAGAAACTGCACAAGACTGGAGACTGAAGAGGCTGTTAATTGATGCAGATCGTGTAATAGGAATCATTGGACTCTCTCACCCTGAGATACAGGAAAAATCTGCCTCCGCCCAGGACATGCGAAAGTTAAGATTTAATTTTGTTTCCTAACACAGTCACTTTCACTAATAGACTAATATCTAGCGCCAAGAGAGGGCGGAGGTGGTTTAACCAGTCGGCCCATAGAGATCTAACAACTAATAATTCAGGGAGATTAATAACTGTCGATAATAACCCTTTATTAGACGCCTCCTGAAAACTGCATTTCCAAATCCACATTCACATTTTATTTTGACTTTCGCTTCTCCACGTATGCTCTTCTTCAGTGTAGCAAACATACACTAACATGCAAACACGCACACGCACACACTAACAAGTACACACACTGACACACAAACACATACTAACATGTACACATCCACATTACACAGACAGATAACAACATATACACATATTGACCCACAAACACATACTAATATGTACACATCCACATCACACACACATACTAACATGTATATACAGTATATCATATACTGACACGCAAACTCATACTAATACATACACATACTGACCCCAAACACATACTAACACGTACACATCGACTGATACACAAACCCATACTAACATGTACATCTACTATATAGTAAGACACAAACACATACTAACATATACATCTATATTATATACTAGCAATGTGGGACGACCTTGTCCGTCATGTTATGAAGCAAATTATTAAATTTTTTTTAATAAATGTTATGACAGTGAAACATGGCGTAGGGTGTACGTGTCATAAAGGTACACAAAGTGATACACAGACACATGTGCAAACACACACATATACAGGGGGACACACAGTGATAGAGACGCATGCAACACACATACATACACACACATGCACTGACATACACAAACAGTGACACACAGATGCAAATCAGAACATACATACAGTGTGAGCAGTGTAAGTAACAATCCTCCCAACATTTCAAATGGCCAAAGAGGGACACTTGTGTTTTAGGTGGTGTTACCGGGGGCGTGGCTGGTAGTGTATTTTAGAGAATTTTTAACCCTTTGAGTGCCAGTGGGTAAGCAATGCATTGCATTCCCCTCTGGCATTGAAATGGTTAAGTTACACTTTGTGTAAATTAATGATTTAGAAGAAGACGAAAGTATTTTTTACACAGACTAATTCATAAGATATATACAGAAGTTTATGCCCACATTACTGTGAGTTTTATTGATATGGAGCAATCTGATACACTGGTATATACACCACACAGTGTGATCTCCTAAATAGAGGAGCAGAGGGATTTGGGTCTCAAACAGGGACTGTCCTTCCTATACTGTATAGTGCCAGTCCTTATACACAGACACATGCAGACTGTATACTATACAATGCCAGCCAATATATAAATAGTTTGTCATACATGCTATACAGTGAGCTATGTACAGCATGGAGATGATTGCAGGAACTGGCACCTCTACTTATAGACAGACTGACAAACAATCTGCTCTCTCTCTTTGTGTAATATATAAATACAGTCACACCCATGTCTCTGCCATTTACCAGCTCAGCTGAAGCCCTGCTCTGCACTGCCTGATCATGTCTTTGCCGTTGTTCCACTTTCCCAGCTTCTCTGTGCTAGCAAGTCAGCTCCCCAGCATCCTGCCTGCTGATTGGTTAGAAATCAGCTCACTTGTAGTAATTGGCAGGGCTGTGCAGGGTCACAGACAGGGAATGAAGAAGCTGCATATGAGTGGTTTATTGTAGTGAGCCCATAACCTTGTATCTATGTGCTGGGAACCCTGATGCATAATACAGATTTGGACCATGGCCTTCCAGCTGTAGCTTGAACATACTTCCCATCATCCTCAGATGCTCAGAGTGCATGTGTGTGTGTCTCTGCATGAGTGTGTGTATATGTGTGTATGTGTCTGCCAGTGTGTGGGGAGCATGTGCGTGTGTTTTATGGTGTTGGAGTGAATAGCAGCCTTTTTTTTTCTTCAGCCTTAGATAGTGGTGGGCGGGCTGGATAGTGGAGGCGGGCCAAAAATCACACCCCCATTGAATCATCCAATGGGAGCAGTAACTCCTCCTTACTGCCGCCCCTGGGCATGTTTTGCCAGGTGCAAATTCTTCTTATATATATATATATGTAATAGGGTTTTGCATAGGCCCACAGACACCCCTGTGGTCCTTTACCCCAGAAAACTCCTTGTGCTCTGCAGGCCGATCCTGAGCCTCCGCTACCTGGGAGTTGGGGTACATGACTATGGCAGTGCCTCCACCCAGCTGGGCATCCAGGATATGGATGTGGGGCCCAGTTGGGAACATATTTAAGTGAGCAATAAAACTGACAGAACTATCTTACATAGAACTTTGTATTGCACAGAAAGATAACCCAATACATGAATATAACAGATATGCAGGAATATAACAGATACATAAATATAATACAGTAAAACAGTAGAAGAATACAATGGTCCATATGGCATTCACCCACCCACAACAAATACTACAGCCCACCCTAGGCTTCACCCTAGTGGCAGTTGGGTACCATTAGTTGGTGCACATAGTTGGGCCCCACAGTAATTATAATCCAGTGGTTTGTGTTATGCTGTATTCTTCCAGTGATCAGAGAATATATAGAGCAAGGTCTCTTTAATTGTGTAACCAGATTCAGGGTGCCCTGTGGTGAAACAGGGGTTGAGGTTTCAAGCTTACCACTCCACAGTCTGCAATCTGGTCAGTTCAGGAAGGGGAGCACCTGCTCCTTTAATTGCTGCTGGAATTCCTGCACTCTTCATACCACTCCCTACCAGGATCAGTTATGTGCCTTGGTCTGGTTACAGCTGTCTGCTGGAATGCTTCTTAAAGGATCCTCCAGCACTAGATCAGCCAGGTCAGAAATCCCTGCTTAGAAGAGGCTCCTTCACTCACTTCAACCCAGCTCTAAAACCAAGTATATTTATAAGGAGCCCTCACTCCTATAATGGAAGAAGGGCAAAGAATCTATATATATCTATATATATATATATATGTGTGTGTGTATCTCAAAAAATGGTGTGATCAGACCCAACATAAAACAAAGGTAGCAGAATAAATGAATATGTTAACGCAGGGTGTTGATGGTATGATAATTTGTGAAAAATTATAACTCTGGAATATGGATCAAATCGTCACACTCGAAGCTAGGCATACAAGATGTATAGATATCTTGGGCCAAGAGAGAGATTTCAGGAGCAATGAGAGGGAAGGTATCTTGGAGCTAATTTAGTAATACTTGCAGCAGAATTGAGAATAGACTGAAGAGGAGAAAGATGAGAGGCTGAAAGACCATAGAGTAGAATGGTGTAGTAGTCGAGTCTAGAGAGAATGAGGGCCTGAGTGAGAGTTTTTGCGGTTGACATACAGAGGAAGGGACGTATTTTGGCAATATTTTTCAGGAAGAAGAGACATGTACTGGTAACGGCTTGGATATAGGGGAGAATGTCAAGGTAGAATTGAGTATGACCCCGCGAAAGCGTGCTTTCTTTACTGAGTGGATGGCAGAATTGTAAACTGTGATGGAGAAGGGTTTGGGGTGGGGTTTAGGAGGGAATACAACCAGTTCTGCCTTAGCCGTATTGAGTTAAGATGGTGGTGGGCCATCCATGATGAAATTACTTTGAGACACTGAGTGACTCAAGACTGCACAGCCTGAGTGAGGTCAGGGAAAGAGAGGTAGATTAGTGTGTCACCGCATACAGATGGTAATCAAAGCCAAGAGATGCGATATGGTCACCAAGTGAGAGGGTGTAGAGGGAAAAGAGAAGTGGTCCGAGAATTGATCCCTGAGATACACCTGCAGAGAGGTCACGGGGAGATAAGAAAGCATTATCAAAAGAAACACTGAAAGTACTGTTAGTGCATGGTTAACAGTATAAAAGGCAGCATATAGATGTAGTAGGATTAGTAAACAGTATTGTTCTTTGCTGTGTGTAGGTCATTAATAATTTTGTTAGGGCTGTCTCTGTGACGTAGTTGGAACAGAAACCTGACTGTAATGGGTGAAGAAGGGAGTTGGAATTGTGTAAAGAGATTAAATGAAATAATACAAGGCATTCCATGATCTTAGATGCAAAGCAGAGGAGTGAAACTTGACAGTAATTTGAAAGACAGGTGGGTTTGAGGGAGAGTTTTTTGAGTATAGATTTGACTATTGCATGTTTGAATGAGGAGGGAAAGATTTTGGTAAAGAGAGAGCGGAAATAAAGGTATTAGGAACAAGAGTAGCTGCAAAAGCCTTGATAAGGTGAGAAGGCATGGGATTCAGGAGACACATAGTGGGTGGAGAGGAGGATGATACGAGAGATACCTCCTCTTCTGTAATAGTAGTGAACGAGCTGAGGGTTGCTCAAAGTGAACTTGGAATCAGATGGATTGGAGGAGAGGATGTGGAGGGTATTGTTTGGTCAATGGACTGCACCTTATTTTTTTTAAAAAGTCAGAAAACTCCCGTGGAGTGTTGGAGAAGGAGGAACAGATTAAGGCTGTGGGTTTGAGTAGAGAATCAAAGATTTTAAAGAGGCCATGTGGGTTAGATTTGTGAGTAGGGATAAGGTTAGAGAAGTAATGCTGTATATAATGGTAGAAGTCGGCAACAGAATGAGACTTTTGCCAGAGTTGTTCTGCAGCTTGATAACAGATCAATAGCATGTGGGTTGTTGAATTTTGCCAGGGTCTGGGATTCTTGGAATGGGAGTATTGAATTTGGAGAGGAACATGCAGGTCATGCAGGTCCAAGGAAGAAGTTAATGAAGTTTTATATTTCTTGACGAGTCAATGTTAGTAGTAGAGTAGAGAGAAGGGGGGGTTGCACAGTCTATGCTAAGTCTTGTAGTCTGACAGAGTGTAGGTTCCTGGTTAGGAAAGGTTCTTTGGGGGGTGAGAGAATGTGAAGGAGATCATATGAGGGTCAGAGAGATGAAATGGGGAAATAGTGTAGTTAGAAACTGAACAGTTCCTGGTGAAAACTAGATCCAGACAGTGACCTTCCCCGTGAGTGCTGGCAGCAGTCCACTGTTGAAGGCCATAGGACAAGATCAGAGAGATAAAGAGGGGAAGCACTAGATGAAGATGCATCATCACTGTGTATGTTGAAGTCACCAAGGAGTTATGTAGGCATGATTGAGGACAGAAAGACAGAGAGTCATGTTTCAAATTCGGAATAAAAGGGTTGTTTGGTGGCCGATAAATCACAGCTACCCAAAGAAGGAGTGGTGAGAATATTTGGACTACATGAACTTCAAAGAGGTAAAGAAGTCTGATGAAGGAAGGGACAGAGGCCTGGAGTGGCAGAGCCGAGGGAGAAGTAGTCCCACACCCCCACCCTTGCCATCAGGGCGAGGATTGTGAGAGAATGATAGGCCACCATAAGATGACAGAGCAGCTTCAGCAGAAGAGTCAGAATGTGAGAGCCAAGTTTCTGTCATAGTGAATAGGTTAAGAGAGTTTGAGAGGAAGAAGTCATAAGTCGTGTGGCGTTTGTTACCTAGAGAGCGAGCATTCCGTAATGCACAGGAGAATGGTGGAAGGGATGGGGGGAGGCAGGAAACAGTCAGTAGATTGCCGGGGTTCGCCAGAAGAAAACAGCATGTAGGCAGAGGTTTAGGATGGACAAGGGGGGAATGTAGGTGAGAAGAAGGTCGGGAGAGATATATCCTGCAGCCATGAGGAAAACTGTAGAAAAAGAAGGTGAGAGGAAGATTTGTATGTGTGAAAAGGTGTGGACTGTTTCTTGGTGGATGGACAAAAAGAGTCCAGGTAGCACAACAGCTCATGAGAACAAATCACTGGGGAATGTAGAAGGGATGGAGAGATAAAGATTGAAAACCTGGTGGGAGAGAAGAAAGATATTTTGCACAGATGTGGTGACAAAAACTGAGAAAATTAGCAGATGCATTATGTAATAACACTAAAAGTTCAACTGGGTGGTAGGTTGGTGGTGTGAGTGGCCAATGACTTGCAGACAGAATGCTTCAGATGTTTAGATGAAGTGCAGACCAGACTAGGCGATCAGTAGTTCAGTTGCAGCCAGTTTTGATTAAAATGGTGAGTGTTGAGCGAGCACCACGATGCTCGGGTGCTCGGGTGCTCTGACCGAGCACCCCCTGAGGCTCGAGTGCTCGGCCGAGCACCCGAGCCCCATTCAAATGAATGGGGCGACACCAGGCACCCCCTGCTCTGATGAGGGGAGGGTGCCTGGTCAATGCCCCCTTCATCTCCGCTATGCCCCCTTCATCTCCGTATGCCCCCTTCAGCTCCGCAATGTCCCCCTTCAGCTCCGCTATGCCCGTCTTCCACAATGTGCCCCTTCATCTCCGCTATGCCCCTCTTCCACAATGTGCCCCTTCATCTCCGCTATGCCCCTCTTCCACAATGTCCCCCTTCATCTCCTCCGAGCACGCTCGCTCATCACTAGTGAGGAGCCATAGACTAAGATTACACTACAATAAAAATGCACTGAATCTCCTGTTTGATGTCAGGATCCTGGCTCAGTTCTCTCTCTAGTGTTTAGAGCTTTTTCTGGAAGCCATTTTTTTGTAGCCCAGCAGAGATATCACTTCCTGTCACAGTAGGCAATGGGCAGTTCTACTTAGACCTCTGTGCTCTGGAGTCTTCCTTCAGGGACTGCCTGGGACATGGGACACAAATTTATATTCAAGGACTGTCCTTGGCAATCTGGGACATGTGGTCACCCTAGTCCTCAGTCCAATCTCAGGCCAAATCTGGCTAGCTCTACTGCAGATGTAGAAGCCAGACTTAAGAAAGGCAGACACTGCACGCAGCTTGCACTGCTTGGAGAAATGATTTATAGAGAGTCAGTATCATGGGATCCTAGTACGTAGGCCCAATCAGGCCATTTGTACATCAAGAAACAAGCCACGTGTTGCCAATAAACAGTGATGGTCTGAAAGTTGCAATTTCAAATAAGGAAGTTACCTTTGGGAGAAAGGACAGGATCCGAATCCAGCCAGTCAACTTCAATACACAATATGTGCACTAAGGTCCCAAGAGTGAGCTAAAGACCACTGGGACAAGTCTGGGGTGTCAGATAGTGTATGTGTGGGTCTGTGACTACCAGTGGGACAGAGTGGGTTTGTTTGTATGTGTGTGAGTGTTTGTGAGGCACTGTGTATGTGCATGTGTGATGGTGTGTTTGTGTCTGTGTGTGTTGGGGGGTACAATGTGTCTTTGTCAGTGTGCCAACAGTGTTGAGGAAGGAAGATGGAGAGTTAAGGAGGAGGAGCGGTAAATACTGGGAGGTGGTGGGAGGAGATGGAGATTCAGGGAAGAAAAGAGGTAAATACTGGGAGGTGGTGGGAGGAGATGGAGATTCAGGGAGGAATAGAGGGAAATGCTGGGGAGATGGTGGGAGGAGATAGAGAGTCAGAGAGGAATAGAGGGAAATGCTGGGGAGATGGTGGGAGGAGATAGAGAGTCAGAGAGGAATAGAGGGAAATGCTGGGGAGATGGTGGGAGGAGATAGAGAGTCAGAGAGGAATAGAGGGAAATGCTGGGAGGTGGTGGGAGGAGATGGAGAGTCAGGGAGGAATAGAGGAAAATACTGGGGAGATGGTGGGAGGAGATGGAGAGTCAAGGAGGAATAGAGGGAAATACTGGGAGGTGGTGGGAGGAGATGGAGATTCAGGGAAGAAAAGAGGTAAATACTGGGGAGATGGTGGGAGGAGATAGAGAGTCAGGGAGGAATAGAGGAAAATACTGGGGAGATGGTGGGAGGAGATGGAGAGTCAGGGAGGAAGAGAGGGAAATGACGCAGAGATGGTGGGAGGAGATGGAAATTCAGGGAGGAAAAGAGGGAAATGATGTGGAGATGGTGGGAGGAGATGGAAATTCAGGGAGGAAAAGAGGGAAATGCTGGGGAGATGGTGGGAGGAGATGGAGAGTCAGGGAGGAATAGAGGGAAATGCTGGGGAGATGCTAGGAGGAGATGGAGAGTTAAGGAGGAAGAGAGATAAATGCTGGGGAGATGGTGGGAGGAGATGGAGACTCAGGGAGGAATAGAGGAAAATACTGGGAGGTGGTGGGAGGAGATGGAGAGTCAAGGAGGAATAGAGGGAAATACTGGGAGGTGGTGGGAGGAGATGGGGAGTCAGGGTGGAATAGAAGGAAATGCTTGGGAGGTGGTGGGAGGAGATGGGGAGTCAGGGAGGAATAGAAGGAAATGCTTGGGAGGTGGTGGGAGGAGATGGAGAGTCAGGGAGGAATAGAGGGAAATGCTGGGAGGTGGTGGGAGGAGAGGAGAGTCAGGGAGGAAGAGAGGGAAATGCTGGGGAGGTGGTGAGAGGTGATGCAGAGTCAGGGAGGAATAGAGGGAAATGCTGGGAGATGGTGGGAGGAGATGGAGAGTCAGGGAGGAATAGAGGGAAATGCTGGGGAGGTGGTGGGAGGAGATGGAGAGTCAGGGAGGAATAGAGGGAAATGCTGGGAGGTGGTGGGAGGAGATGGAGAGTCAGGGAGAAAGAGAGGGAAATACTGGGGAGATGGTGGGAGGAGATGGAGAGTTAAGGAGGAATAGAGGGAAATACTGGGGAGGTGGTGGGAGGAGATGGAGAGTCAGGGAGAAAGAGAGTGAAATGATGCGGAGATGGTGGGAGGAGATGGAGACTCAGGGAGGAATAGAGGAAAATACTGGGGAGATGGTGGGAGGAGATGGAGAGTCAAGGAGGAATAGAGGGAAATACTGGGAGGTGGTGGGAGGAAATGGAGAGTCAGGGAGGAAGAGAGGGAAATACTGGGGAGATGGTGGGAGGAGATGGAGAGTCAGGGAGGAAGAGAGGGAAATGACGCGGAGATGGTGGGAGGAGATGGAAATTCAGGGAGGAAAAGAGGGAAATGATGTGGAGATGGTGGGAGGAGATGGAGAGTCAGGGAGGAAAAGAGGGAAATGACGCGGAGATGGTGGGAGGAGATGGAAATTCAGGGAGGAAAAGAGGGAAATGCTGGGGAGATGGTGGGAGGAGATGGAGAGTCAGGGAGGAATAGAGGGAAATGCTGGGGAGATGCTAGGAGGAGATGGAGAGTTAAGGAGGAAGAGAGATAAATGCTGGGGAGATGGTGGGAGGAGATGGAGACTCAGGGAGGAATAGAGGAAAATACTGGGAGGTGGTGGGAGGAGATGGAGAGTCAAGGAGGAATAGAGGGAAATACTGGGAGGTGGTGGGAGGAGATGGGGAGTCAGGGTGGAATAGAAGGAAATGCTTGGGAGGTGGTGGGAGGAGATGGGGAGTCAGGGAGGAATAGAAGGAAATGCTTGGGAGGTGGTGGGAGGAGATGGGGAGTCAGGGAGGAATAGAGGGAAATGCTTGGGAGGTGGTGGGAGGAGATGGGGAGTCAGGGAGGAATAGAGGGAAATGCTGGGAGGTGGTGGGAGGAGAGGAGAGTCAGGGAGGAAGAGAGGGAAATGCTGGGGAGGTGGTGAGAGGTGATGCAGAGTCAGGGAGGAATAGAGGGAAATGCTGGGAGATGGTGGGAGGAGATGGAGAGTCAGGGAGGAATAGAGGGAAATGCTGGGGAGGTGGCGGGAGGAGATGGAGAGTCAGGGAGGAATAGAGGGAAATGCTGGGAGGTGGTGGGAGGAGATGGAGAGTCAGGGAGGAAGAGAGGGAAATACTGGGGAGATGGTGAGAGGTGATGCAGAGTCAGGGAGGAATAGAGGGAAATACTGGGAGGTGGTGGGAGGAGATGGAGAGTTAAGGAGGAATAGAGGGAAATACTGGGAGGTGGTGGGAGGAGATGGAGAGTCAGGGAGAAAGAGAGTGAAATGATGCGGAGATGGTGGGAGGAGATGGAGACTCAGGGAGGAATAGAGGAAAATACTGGGGAGATGGTGGGAGGAGATGGAGAGTCAAGGAGGAATAGAGGGAAATACTGGGAGGTGGTGGGAGGAAATGGAGAGTCAGGGAGGAAGAGAGGGAAATACTGGGGAGATGGTGGGAGGAGATGGAGAGTCAGGGAGGAAGAGAGGGAAATGACGCGGAGATGGTGGGAGGAGATGGAAATTCAGGGAGGAAAAGAGGGAAATGCTGGGGAGATGGTGGGAGGAGATGGAGAGTCAGGGAGGAATAGAGGGAAATGCTGGGGAGATGCTAGGAGGAGATGGAGAGTTAAGGAGGAAGAGAGATAAATGCTGGGGAGATGGTGGGAGGAGATGGAGACTCAGGGAGGAATAGAGGAAAATACTGGGAGGTGGTGGGAGGAGATGGAGAGTCAAGGAGGAATAGAGGGAAATACTGGGAGGTGGTGGGAGGAGATGGGGAGTCAGGGTGGAATAGAAGGAAATGCTTGGGAGGTGGTGGGAGGAGATGGGGAGTCAGGGAGGAATAGAAGGAAATGCTTGGGAGGTGGTGGGAGAAGATGGGGAGTCAGGGAGGAATAGAGGGAAATGCTTGGGAGGTGGTGGGAGGAGAGGAGAGTCAGGGAGGAAGAGAGGGAAATGCTGGGGAGGTGGTGAGAGGTGATGCAGAGTCAGGGAGGAATAGAGGGAAATACTGGGGAGATGGTGGGAGGAGATGGAGAGTCAGGGAGGAATAGAGGGAAATGCTGGGGAGGTGGTGGGAGGAGATGGGGAGTCAGGGAGGAATAGAGGGAAATGCTGGGAGGTGGTGGGAGGAGAGGAGAGTCAGGGAGGAAGAGAGGGAAATGCTGGGGAGGTGGTGAGAGGTGATGCAGAGTCAGGGAGGAATAGAGGGAAATGCTGGGAGATGGTGGGAGGAGATGGAGAGTCAGGGAGGAATAGAGGGAAATGCTGGGGAGGTGGTGGGAGGAGATTGAGAGTCAGGGAGGAATAGAGGGAAATGCTGGGGAGGTGGTGGGAGGAGATGGAGAGTCAGGGAGGAAGAGAGGGAAATACTGGGGAGATGGTGGGAGGAGATGGAGAGTCAGGGAGGAATAGAGGAAAATACTGGGGAGATGGTGGGAAGAGATGGAGAGTCAAGGAGGAATAGAGGGAAATACTGGGAGGTGGTGGGAGGAAATGGAGAGTCAGGGAGGAAGAGAGGGAAATACTGGGGAGATGGTGGGAGGAGATGGAGAGTCAGGGAGGAAGAGAGGGAAATGACGCGGAGATGGTGGGAGGAGATGGAAATTCAGGGAGGATAAGAGGGAAATGATGTGGAGATGGTGGGAGGAGATAGAAATTCAGGGAGGAAAAGAGGGAAATACTGGGGAGATGGTGGGAGGAGATGGAAATTCAGGGAGGAAAAGAGGGAAATGATGTGGAGATGGTGGGAGGAGATGGAAATTCAGGGAGGAAAAGAGGGAAATGCTGGGGAGATGGTGGGAGGAGATGGAGAGTCAGGGAGGAATAGAGGGAAATGCTGGGGAGATGCTAGGAGGAGATGGAGAGTTAAGGAGGAAGAGAGATAAATGCTGGGGAGATGGTGGGAGGAGATGGAGACTCAGGGAGGAATAGAGGAAAATACTGGGAGGTGGTGGGAGGAGATGGAGAGTCAAGGAGGAATAGAGGGAAATACTGGGAGGTGGTGGGAGGAGATGGGGAGTCAGGGTGGAATAGAAGGAAATGCTTGGGAGGTGGTGGGAGGAGATGGGGAGTCAGGGAGGAATAGAAGGAAATGCTTGGGAGGTGGTGGGAGGAGATGGGGAGTCAGGGAGGAATAGAGGGAAATGCTGGGAGGTGGTGGGAGGAGATGGAGAGTCAGGGAGGAATAGAGGGAAATACTGGGAGATGATGGGAGGAGATGGGGAGTCAGGGAGGAATAGAGGGAAATGCTGGGGAGGTGGTGGGAGGAGATGGGGAGTCAGGGTGGAATAGAAGGAAATGCTTGGGAGGTGGTGGGAGGAGATGGGGAGTCAGGGAGGAATAGAAGGAAATGCTTGGGAGGTGGTGGGAGGAGATGGGGAGTCAGGGAGGAATAGAAGGAAATGCTTGGGAGGTGGTGGGAGGAGATGGGGAGTCAGGGAGGAATAGAGGGAAATGCTGGGAGATGGTGGGAGGAGATGGAGAGTCAGGGAGGAATAGAGGGAAATACTGGGAGATGGTGGGAGGAGATGGGGAGTCAGGGAGGAATAGAGGGAAATGCTGGGGAGGTGGTGGGAGGAGATGGGGAGTCAGGGTGGAATAGAAGGAAATGCTTGGGAGGTGGTGGGAGGAGATGGGGAGTCAGGGAGGAATAGAAGGAAATGCTTAGGAGGTGGTGGGAGGAGATGGGGAGTCAGGGAGGAATAGAGGGAAATGCTGGGAGGTGGTGGGAGGAGATGGGGAGTCAGGGAGGAATAGAGGGAAATGCTTGGGAGGTGGTGGGAGGAGATGGGGAGTCAGGGAGGAATAGAGGGAAATGCTGGGAGGTGGTGGGAGGAGAGGAGAGTCAGGGAGGAATAGAGGGAAATGCTGGGGAGGTGGTGGGAGGAGATGGAGAGTCAGGGAGGAATAGAGGGAAATGCTGGGAGGTGGTGGGAGGAGATGGAGAGTCAGGGAGGAAGAGAGGGAAATGCTGGGGAGGTGGTGAGAGGTGATGCAGAGCCAGGGAGGAAGAGAGGGAAATGCTGGGAGATGATGGTAGGAGATGGAGAGTCATATAGGTAGAGAGGGAAATGCTGGGAGATGATGGGAGGAGAGGAGAGTCAGGGAGGAATAGGGGGAAATGCTGGGGAGAGGGTGGAAGGAGATGGAGAGTCAAGGAGCAATAAAGGGGAATGCTGGGGAGGTGGTGAGAGGAGATGGAGATTCGGGGAGGGAGAGAGGGAAATGCTGTGGAGATGGAGAGTTATGAATGAAGGGAGATACATGATGGGGAGGTGGTGGGAGGAGATGGAGAGTCATGGAGGACGAGAGAGAAATGCTGGGAGGTGGGGAGAGGAGATGAAGAGTCAGGAAGGAAGAGAGATAAATGCTAAGAGGTGGTGTGCGGAGATGAAGAGTCAGGGAGAAAGAGATAAATGCTGGGAGGTGGTGTGAGGAGATGGAGAGTCAGGGAGAAAGAGAGATAAATGCTGGGAGGTGGTGTGAGGAGATGGAGAGTCAAGGAGGATGATAGAGAGATGCATTATTGAGAGGGGGATATGTGCAAACAAGTGTCTCACACATTGGGAAGGGCTCACTGTCCCAAAGAGCTTACAATCTTAATAGTAATCATGACAACATACATAGACAGTAGGAGGAAGCTGATAAGTGCAGGTAGAAGTGTTTTGTATGGGAAATACAGAATGATTTTTATGTGAATTACAGTGTTCACAAGAAGAATATTGTTACTGAGATGCCTCAGGTCTCTGTGAACATGTAGGACTTTGCCTTTCATTCCAGGGAAGTCTGTTGGAGTGGTAACTACAACCAGTGTTACAGAAGCCACTCCTGCTGCGGCCTACGCACACTCCGCTGACCGATCCTGGTATTCGGACAGTGAAATGCCATCAGAAGCCATCACTCAGGGCTGCAAGGACATTGCATGGCAATTGGTGGACAACATACCTGATATCGAGGTAAATCTCTCGTCCCAGCCACTCATATCTGTCATGTTACACAACCAACAGAATTCAGATGGGATTGTATATAAGAGTTGGAACTGAAATAGTTGTTATATTAAGTTTACATTGCTGTTCACTATGTTTTGAGTGTATGGGATATGGTAGTGTTACTGTCATTCTCTTCACTTACAAAATGTGAGAGTCTTTGAGGATGAACAAACAGAACGATGGCCTGTTCTACCACTGAGATGCATTGACCAACATTTTGGAACTGGACTGCCCTTTTAGACTAATACGTACATGGAAATTTATCCTCTGTAATGGCACTAGAGAGCTAAAACATGGTGCTGCTGAGCGGTGAATAGCCATAGAACAAGCCATTGTGCTGTTTGTTCAGAACCTCTCGCATTTTGTATGTGTATCATTCTGTTAAATAAAATTTAGCCACACCTCACACCTTAGTCTATTATTCTCCCCTAGACTTGTTATCACGGTGCCCGTGATTGGTGCTGTTCAGTGTCAGTCACTTGCTGAGTATCATGATTGGCTGTCTGTGATTAGCCTCCTCACACAGCCTTTTTAAACCCAGGCTGAGCACTTCCAGGTTGCCCTTTCGTGGTGTTTCTGACTCCACTCTGCCTGACCTGCTTGTCAGGCTTCTGGGCCTGTTCCTGCTGTACTTGCTGATCCTGTGTTCCAGTGTTCCAGTATGCTAGTGTTCCTGTGTTCCAGAGTTCCAGTGCTCCTGTGTTCCAGCACCTCGCGTGTTAATCTTACTGAGTTCCAGTGTTCCTGTGTTCCAGCACCTTGCGGGTTAATCTTACTGAGTTCCTGTATCTCCTGCTCCAGCCGTCGCTCTGGCGACATTTTTCGTCTCGCTGCTGATCATACTTTGTTGGTTCCAGCGTGCGGACGCTGGTTTACTCCACTAAACCTGGTTGCGACATACATTTTTGGTCCCAGCGTGCGGACGCTGGTTTACTCCACTAAACCTGGTTGCGATATACATTGTTGGTCCCAGCATGCGGACGCTGGTTTACTCCACTAAACCTGGTTGCGATATATGTTGTTGGTCCCAGCGTGCGGACGCTGGTTTACTCCACTAAACCTGGTTGCGATATACATTGTTGGTCCCAGTGTGCGGACGCTGGTTTACTCCACTAAACTGGTTGCGAGATACATTATTGGCTCCAGCGTGCGGACGCTGGTTTGCTCCACTAAACCTGCTTGCGATATACGTTGTTGGTTCCAGCGTGCGGACGATGGTTTACTCCACTAAACCTGGTTGCAATATACATTGCTGGTTCCAGCGTGCAGTCGCTGGTTTGCTCCATTAAACCTGGTGGCGCTATTATCATTAGTCCCAACGTGCGGACGTTGGTTTGCTCCTGAACATCCAGTACTGTGGTCAGTCGCTGTCCACTTCCTTGCAGTTGTCTGAGTATCCCTGGCAATAGACTCCTGCTGAGTAAGACCTCTATACTTATGCTCTATGCTGTCTCAGTCACCTGACAGCTGGTCTACTGGCAGGGCCGGTAGAGCCTACTCCAGTACTCCTTTGGGCTGCCCTGCCCGGTATTGGTAAGGCCGGTAGAACCTTGTAATTCACCATCTTTAAGGTTGCCTTACCCGGTATTGGCAGGGCCGGTAGAGCCTACATTCAGCATTCCGTGGGGGCTGCCTTGCCCGGTATTGGTAAGGCCGGTAGAACCGGTATACGTCATCTCACGGTTGCCTTACCCGGTATAGGCAAGGCCGGTAGAGCCTGTCATTAAAACTGTCACTTGGGTTGCCTTGCCCGGTATTTAGGCCGGTATATGTTCTATTACTGTTATTGTTATCTATGTTTACCCTACGGGGACTGCCTTTAACTTTTAATAAAGTTAAGTTATTTTACCAAACCTTAAGTCTGAGAGTCTTCAAAAACCGTGATACTTGTGCAGTTATTAAAATAACAAAGAAATGGTTGGAACCTACCTGATTAGGCTATTGCCTTAGAGTTACAAAGAGACAGATTGGAGTGACACCATAAATGTGCTGTTCTCCTCTCAAGTCCTTAAACAGTTAGATTACCATGTACAGTGGGTGGAGTTAATGAGCTGTAATTCTTCCAGTAACGCTGATGTCCGCCTCCACGGACCTGATATCAGGACTGATTGAAAATATTATCTCGTGAACAAAGTCATAAGGGCAAAATCAACAGGGGCCATTAAGATTTTCTGACCATAGAAGCCTAAGCGGGCTTAGGGAATTTCAGTTCTTCTTTGAGTGCCCTGTGTGAGTATTAAGAGGAAGGGTTGCCTATTGGGAAGCTTTCCCGTAAGCAGCTTTGTAATACAACATTTGGATGTATTTAGTGGGTGGTGGGATTTTGGGATACTATTCTTTAGTAATATAGTAACATAACATAGTTGATGAGGCTGAAAAAAACACATTGAAGCCATTTCCATTTTAGCCCCAAGTGGGTAAAAAATTCCTTCTTGACTCCAAATAGCAGTCAGATATTTCCCTGGATCAACATCCTATCTGCATTGAAGCCAACTGTCATAATTCTCAATATTGTTCTGTGCTAGACAGGCATCCATTACTTTTTTGAAAGAAGTTACATTATCTGCAAGCACAGCAATCAGTGGCAAAGAATATCATAACTTTATTGTCCTTACTGTAAAAAATCCCTGCTATTGTTTTAGTCAAAAGTGCCTTTCCTCTATTCTTAATGGATGACTTCTTGTTCTTTATGAATCTTTTTGTTTCTAAAGTACCAACATGTTCCTTGATGCAGTACAAAAAAGGGGGAATATACAAATAAAGCAAGGTAACGTATATGTACAAATTGACACAAGTGGAGAGAGGGCCCTGTTTGTGTGAGCTTGCAATCTAGGGTGAGAAGGAGAACAGGAGAAACGAGGTGAAGCTAGGTGTGGAGTTATAGTCATGTAAATAGATAGGCCAACTGGAAGTCTGGTAACAGGGCACATATGGCTGCATACAACAGAGAATTTGTTGGGATAGAGTTGAGAGAGGAGATAGCAAGACAAAATAAGGAAGATGTGATATGGTGAAGGGTAGTAGTAGACTTCTCTAAAGAGATTGACTGATGGTTGAGATGCTGGATGAGAGTCCGGGAGCAGGGACGGGGGCAGCTCTTGATAAGCCTTAGAGATGTGAATTAGAGGAGGTTATAAGGGAGGAGGAGTGTAGGAGATCTTTGGGTAAAGCATGGGGTTTACTTTTGAAAGGTCACACTCAAAAGAGCGTGCAACTTTTTTAAGTAAATCACCACATCGCCATGATCAAAATGGCGGCATGACAAACTCGCTCTGCATGACAGTGCAAGACTGTCAGGTCACCTACTTAATGGTCTCAAACATCTGCAGCACACGGAGGTACTCCACCTAAGAGAATCTATTACTTAAAATGTTGAATCAGCTGGAGCACCTCCGTGTGCTGCATACATAATACTCTGTGTGCCCTGCATACAACCTTATCAGGATGCTCCTGTAGGTGCCCTGCTATCAGTCTAATTTGTATAGCTATGTTATATATGTTATATATAACATATATAACATATATAACATAGCTATGTTATATATGTTATATCTATACAATGGCAAGGCAGGAGATGTAGTATATCTAGACTTTGCAAAGGCATTTGATACAGTGCCACACAGAAGACTGGTATATAAAATAAGGAAATTGAGGCTAGGAGATAACCTTTGTAATTGGATACAAAACTGGTTGAAGGATAGGGAACAGTGTGTCGTTGTAAATGGAAAGTTCTCCAATACAGTTAAAGTGGAGAGTGGAGTACCTCAGGGTTCAGTATTAGGTCTGCTGCATTTTTAACATGTTTACAAATGACCTAGATATAGATCTATAAAGCAAAATATCAATATTTGCAGATAACACTAAATTATGCAGGGTAGTTAATTCAGAACAGGATAATTACTCTCTACAGAGGGATTTATATAAAATGACAGATTGGGAAAACAAATGGTATATGAAGTTTAATGTGGGGAAGTGTAGTCATGAATTTGGGAGGAAACAATTCCAAGGCTACTTATAAACTTAATGGAATCATTTTAGGGGACTCGTTGCTAGAGAAAGACCTGGGAATCCTTGTCAACTACAAACCTGGAAACAGTGACCAGTGTCAAACAGCAGTAGCAACGGCAAACAAACTCCTGTCTTGCATAAAAAGAGGTATTGAAACAAGAGTGGATAACATTATTTTGCCATTGTACAAATCATTGGTAAGACCTCACCTTGAGTATGCAGTGAAGTTTTGGGTACCAGTTCTGAAAAAGGATATACTAGAACTAGAGAGGGTACAGAGAAGAGCAAGAAGATGAATTAAGGGAATGGAGGACTTGACATATGAGGAACGACTAGACAAACTTGGTTTATTTACTCTAGAGAAAAGACGACTAAGAGGAGACCTTATCACATTGTACAAGTATATGAGAGGTCAATACAAGGATCTCTGTGGTGAGCTATTTATTCCAAGGCCTGATCAGGTGACCAGGGGACATCCCCTTGAGATTAGAAGAAAGGAGGTTTAGACTTCAGCAGAGGAAGGGTTTTTTTACGGTAAGGTTTGTCAAATTGTGGAATTCATTGCCCAGGGAGGTGGTTATGGCAGATACAATGGATACATTTAAGAGAAGATTAGACACATTTCCTTCAAAACGAAACATACAGAGTTATACTGTTTATCAGTAGGCTGATCTGGAAGGTCTGATAAAGACTAATTTAATTGGTAGCAGGAAAGCCATAAAATTCTCAGTTACTGAGGTATGAGGAGAAGGTTGAACTTGATGGACTTGTGTTTTTTTTCAACCTAATTTACTGTGTTACCATGTTACTGAGCTCACTTCCCGACTGCCCTTTAACTGCCAAAGCAGGTACTGATGGCATTAGATGTGCCCCGGCATCCAGTACCTGCTTCCTTTCCTAGGCACGATGTCGCAGTCATGCTGCAGCCAATGAGAGAGGAGTGCTTTGACAGGATACTCCTCTCTCATTGGTTGTGCAAGGTGTGCGGCGGTACAGTGATGTTGCACATGGTCTGGAAGATATGCCTGGACCTAATACAGCCAGTACAGCTCACGAACTGGAGCAGGAGGACACAGAGGCATAAATACCTCACCGCACTCTCAGACGCCGCCAGGCAGACATCCCCGAGCCCTCAGCACTGTGTCAGCAGCAGGTGCTGGTGCTTTTTATATTTTAAACTTGGGGGTGCCAAATATAGGATCCACCCCGGGTGCCAAATGCTCTAGGTAAGCACTTGATTTAGTGAGAGATTGGATGCAGGGAATGAATGAGAGGGCATCTGATACCCAGGCAGCAGGACTATAATGTCTGTATTATGATGGAGTTATTGACATTCAGAGACATATCTTGTATAGCAGCAATGGTAGTAGGAGGGGATATTATAAGTTCTGTTTCAGAAATGTTCATCTTTAAGAAGGGATGGGACATCACTGACAGTTGGTAAAGTTAGTAAGGAGGGGGACGGGTCGGGAGATACATTTGTGTATCATCGACATCGAGATGGTGTTGAAGTCCATAGGAGTTCATTAGATTACACAGAGGTGTAAGGCTGATCACAGCTTGGAGAAGTGTTAGACACAAATTTTAGAACAGTCTGGAGCAAGAAACTTACAGATGAAGAATAGGATTCCACTGGGTGGGTGATGAATAATGTCATACAACATGGCTTCACGGATGCAACATTGTTACAATGCACTCCCTTGCCAGAATGAGTAGGTCAGCTGTTTCTCATTAGGCCACCAATCATGTAGGTGTAAAAAGGAAAGGAGTTGTTCTTACAAAGGCTCATAAGAGTGGCGTTTGTCTCTGGGGTATATATGAAGCCCTTTTCTGCTGTCTGTAATTTTGTATCCTAATGCAGTACTACACTGAAATGTAATACTGATGTGTAGAGAGAAGATAATGCTGTACACTGCATGCTCCACAATAAATACCCTAAAAGGAAAATAAGTGGTTTCACCTTACTTCTAAATGGTATAAAAGAGAAGAGTTTCTTCCAGTTTTAACTAAAACCAACCTACACAGAGCAGTATGCTCCTCACACGTACAGAACGTTGCACTAGAACAGGACGTTCTATCTTTCAGCTGCTGTTACATTGTAACTCCAAGTCGGTGGCCAGCACAGGAGAAGTAGATGGGAACTGCATCAGTCCTAGAGCAATAATATACCTTTCCAAAATTAACATTGCTTTTCAATACGTTGGATAACTCTTTGGCCCTGAATCCCATTACTGCTAGACATAACCCATGAAAAGGACCTTCCCCTGATAAAGCCTTCAGGCGATAAATGTTGGGTTGTGTGGTGGTTCTGAGGACTTACTTGTGAGGTTGTTTGTTTCCTACCTGGGATTTATTTTCTCATGTCGATAAGTACTTACTCACTCAAAACTGTTATTGACTGTATCCTGGGTTATTTCATTAATAAAAGGCTGGGCCTGCAATTGTGGGAGGGGCTGCAGGTACATAAGCAGCCAGCAGTCTCTCCCACGGGACGCGCCATCAGCGTGCATGCCATTTGTTGAGTTCGTCTGTCACTTGTAAGTATTCGTTTCCTCACTTCCGGTTAAGCCGATACGTCACTTCCGGTTTTCGATCGTCACGAGGAAGGTAAGCGAGTCCTCCTCCGTTCACTGCCAGTCAATGCGGGCAAGCCATTGGGGGGAAACAAGCTACTATTCATGGATCTTATGATCCCATGTCTCTGGTCATCACAATCGCGCAAATGGTTCGTTGTTCCTTCGTTGGCATTCAACAGTATTCTCATTAAATGATAAGAATAGTATCATTCGCTTACAATATACAATTTATGTTGAACTCTTCCCCCTTAGACTCCTATTAATTGGTATAAAGATTTTGATGATTATGGTAACCCTCCGATTGCCAGATGAATCTTAGTGTGGATTAAATGTTCACATTAACTTTTCAATTAACAATTTGGGTTAAATTTACATTTAAATGGTAGTATTAACCCTCCGATTACTGAGTATCACTGGAGGTATGGATTATGGGCATCCATCAGTTTATTTAGCAAACTAAATAACAATGATCATAAGGTCATTCGAGGTTGTTATAGCTTAGTGTCTACTTCCTAACAAATGCTCAATTAACCCTTCCAGTGCCTGTCTACTATACTCAAGCCTTCTTTAGTCATCCATGCATTATGTTTACTTTATCATTCCCTGGGTTAGCATTATGTTACCTGTGGCAGTATGGTCTTATGCAATATCATTATAAACAGGTTTCCTGATGGAACGGTTGAAACCTACAGTGTTTTCTTTCTATGTATGCTCCTTCTTTAGAAGGTTCATCCTAGTAATGGTTTCAGCTCAGTAATTACTTCTTTGCAAATGCACAATTAACTCTCCTGATGCCTGTCTACTGTACTTATGCTTTACTAATGGTTTAATTTACTGCAATTTTGATTCAGGCTGCCTGTTCAAGTCATGATTCATCTTACATACATTTTACTGTCAGTCCCCAGGTTTGATGCTTCATATCTCTAGATTATTTCCCTTACTATTTAGGTTTCTAGAACCTAAAAAAAAAAAAAAAAAAAAAAAGTAACTCCTCTGTCCTCATATTTCCCTTCCTTCTTTTCCCTGACCTGATTTTCCCTAGCAGGTTCTGTTATTTCAGCAGCCAATCAGTCCAGGCTTACTTGGGGTATCTCGAAATTATTTCCCTACTTCTTTAAGAAACCATCTGGCAAGATTAATTCTCAGCCAGGTAGGACCCGCTACCACTATCATTTGTTTTCTGGCAGTTCGGTTTTTGGTCAGGTCCTAATTATATCCTATGTTCTCTGTAATAGTCCGTCAAGCTCACTCAAAGGTAAGTTCTGGTATAAGTCACTCTGCACAAGTGTCCAGTTTCTTCTCTCAATTTTACTGTCACACCGCCTCAGGATCTGCATTTAAAGGTTCTTCCTAGGGAAACTTCTTCCCCATGCTGAGTCCTGCTCCGGTCCCCACCTTTCCATCACTGTGGTATGCTAAAGGGGCCTATTTTCGTGCTTTTCTCGCGCCCGGGGCGCACTTTGCTTTCTCTTGCACCCCATTAGGACTTTAGGTTGCTTCCCTCTCAATTTGGGTTTATACACACCAGGCACGGTCTTGGTGCCTCCGCTGGGTGGCAGAATCCAGTTGGTGGTACTGTCTCCCAGTAAAGGCAAAGGCCCCAGTACGACAAGTGGCAGGTCCACGGCACTCTGTAATTTGGTAATCCAAGTATCATGCATGCTTTCTACCTCTCCTTGTTTGTTACTTTTCGATATTTTAGTATTTGCCTTACCTCTTCGTAGAGGCCGAAGGCTCCCTTTAGCTTCATGCCTTACCTCTGCACAGAGGCCGAAGGCCCTCTTAGTTTCACGCCTTACCTCTTCGTAGAGGCCGAAGGCCCCTCGGTCAAATGCCTTTCCTCATCATGAGGTTGAGGGCTCTCTCAGTTTCGTGCCTTTTCTTCTTCATAGAGGTCGAAGGCTCCTGTAGTTCATGCCATACCTCTTTGTAGAAGCCAAAGGCTCCCTTAGTTATGCCTTACCTCTTCGTTGAGGTCGAAGGCTCCTTTAAGTTCCTGCCTTACCTCTTCGTAGAGGCCGAAGGCTCCTTTTAGTTCTTGCCTTACCTCTTCGTTGAGGCCGAAGGCCCCCCCCCCCTTAGTCTCATGTCTTACCTCTTCGTAGAGGCCGAAGACTCCCTTGATTACAGGCCTGATCTCTTTTAGAGGTCTTAGACTCCATTAGCCATGCCTTACCTCTTCGTTGAGGCCGAAGGCTCCCTTAGTTTCATGTCTTACCTCTTCGTTGAGGCCGAAGACTCCCTTAGTTCATGCCTTACCTCTTCGTAGAGGCCGAAGGCACCCTTAGTTTCGTGCCTACCTCATCAGTAGATAAAGGTACCCTTAGCCTCCTCCACGACCCCTTCATAGTAGCCAAGGTACCCTTGGTCCAGTCTTTAACTCTTCGTACAGGCAGTAATCACCCGTACCTCTTTGTAGAAGACGACCTTTAGTTTCAGCTTTGCCTCCTTGCGGAGACTGTAGGCTCCCGTAGATTGTTGCCTTAACTCTTCGTGGAGGCTGAAGACACTCTAGTATTACGCCTTACCTCTTCGAAGAGGCCGAAGGTTCGTTCCCAGCTCACCCCCTGTAGTAGGGAACATAGGAACTCTACATTGGCCCCTTTTACTAGTAGAAGTGACTGAGGCAGTCCCTATTACTCTCTCTCAGAATGGAATCTTAGGCCTTTATTATCTAATTCTCTTCTAGAATACCATGGAGAATAACGATCAAGTGGCCCAGTCTGGCAATGAGACTCCTCAAGCGGCCGTTCCAGCCCCTACACCCAGGAGCCCTTCTTTAAGAAGCTGGACGGTGGGGAAGCTGATGGCTGAACTAAACCGCCTGCACATCCCCTTTCCCGCATCAGCAAGGAAGGCAGAGCTGTTCAAGCTCCTGTTCCCCAACCCCTCCTCAGCCCAATCATCCCCTCATTCTTTATCCTTATCTCCCCCTCTCCCGGCCAACACTGCGTCAGACCAGTTCGCCCAAATTACACATATGCTGGCCGACATTCAAGCCAGAGTAGCTTCACTTGAAAACGCTCCTCGTCCACTTACACCTGCCGTTATGATGCCAAATGCTCCTCTTCCAGGTAACACACTAGTTGCAGCCCCCAGAGTTTCACCTGCTCATCTCATTCCTGCAAACATCCGCAGAGACATTATAGAAGGCAAGGATGTTAATTTAGTTTCACTGCTCATCGCATCACAGGATCTGGCAGAAAGTAAAGTCATTAACTGCGGCGAAGTGTCGGTTACTCTCAAGTCTAAAGATCCACGGCTCAATAAAAAGCTTTCAGTCATGGAATTTGTGCTAGCTTTTGGTGTCTATCGGGACATCATCTGCTCGGCTTTCCCGCATAGACGCCAGGAGTTGGATCTTTATTTACATCTGGTGGTAGATCTAGCGCATAAGTACGGCGGTCATACTTTCTATGATTACCACCGGTCCTTTTCAGCTAAGGCAGCCGCCGCGCTGGCACAATTCAATTTCGTGACTGATTGGAGCTGTTTGGATATGGAGCTGTTCTGCCGGCACTTCGCCGGACTTAAGGCCCCTGTGTGCCAAAACTGTCAATCATCCTTTCATTCAACAGGTTTATGTCCTACTGCCCCCCCTGTGGCCGGCCCTTCGGGTATACAACAAGCTGAGGCTTCCCCCAGTCGGCTCCCCCAGTTAGAGCCTCATCCCGCCCGGCCTATGATAAGCAAGGGAGGCCAATTTACTATCAAGGGAACTCCCCTATTTGTAACAATTTCAATTCTAGGGGTTGTTTTTTTGGCGGATGTAGGATGTTGCATATTTGCACTAACTGCAGGGATTCCCATTCCAGGGTCATTTGTCCAAAGCTTGGATCCTTTAATAAAAAACACGGTGGAATCTATGTGCCGGGACTCCAGAGTCTTCTTACTAATCATCACGACAGGTCTTTAGTGAATTATATTGTTAAGGGTCTTTCTGAAGGATTCCACACAGGTGTTGTAGCCTACCCGGCAACATCTCTGGAATGTCCTAATTTAGTTTCGGCTTTGAGCGACCCCTGAAGTGGTCTCTTCCTTGCTGCTAAAGAAGCTGAGAAAAAATTTATTATTGGCCCATTCCCTTCCCCTCCTTTCCCGTATGGCGTATAAACCCCATTGGATTAGCTAAGCATAAATTCTCAGATAAGAAAAGATTGATCCTTGACCTATCAGCGCCCCACTCTACGTGCTTGCCAAGCATAAACTCCCTAATTCAACCCGAATCGTATTCTCTCCAGTATGCTACGATAGATGACGCCATTTGCCTTATCCAACAATCACTCCCGTACTGCTGGCTCTCCAAATCTGATATTAAGGATGCCTTTAAGTTACTTCCCGTTCACCCATCGCTATGGCATCTACAAGGCTTGAAATGGGCAGGACAGTATTACTTCGCCACTTCTTTGACATTCGGATCCCGTAGCAGCCCAAAAATTTTCGACAGTTTCGCGGAAATTTTGTGTTGGCTATTATTGAATTATTGCCATTGTCCAGGAGTTCTACACTACTTGGACGATTTTCTCCTCATTGAAAATACCTGTTCTATTCCTAATAGCCTTCGCAAACTCCAGGAATTGTTTGAATATCTCAATATCCCATTATCCCCGGGTAAGTCACTTGGCCCTACCAAAGAGTTAGAGTTTCTGGGTATCGTTCTAGATACGGTACTATTGGAAGCCAGGATCCCTAAAGCAAAATTGGATAGAATTATCCCTATTGTAAGTAATGGGGCTAATTCTGAATTCTTGACCAAAACAGAACTGCAATCATTGATTGGGTATTTAAGTTTCGCCATGAGAATCTTGCCCCAAGGTAGGGCATTCCTTTCCCAATTACTCTCTCTTCTCCCTTCCGCCCCGAAGTCTCATTCACTCATTCAGATCCACGATGAAGCCAGAGAGGAATTATCTATGTGGGCTAAATTCCTGTCTAACTGGAATGGCAGGACTATGTTCCCCCCCTCCCCTTCCTCATCTAGTCCAGCGGTGTTTACGGTGGCCAAAGTAAATCTTGGCTTTGCCGCTTCTTGGGGTCCGAAATGGTTGTGCGACAGGTGGCCAGAAGAAATTAGTTCTTCGGCCGACTTGTCGACCACCATAGGTCTATCCGACATTTTCCCCATGGTAGCTGCGGCAGCCTCTTGGTCCCACTTATGGGTAGGACAGGCGGTTAGGTTCTATACCTCTTCTGACATCGTTAATCTTATTCAAAAAGGTAGATCCCCATCACCTACCATCAATAAATTGTTAAAGAAATTAAATTGGCTGTCTCTCATAAACAAGTTTACTATACATCCCTCATATTCCTCTAGTCAAGAAAACGCAGCCTCTAATTACCTTTCCCAACTTCAATTACAGAACCCCTTCGAATCACATCAGAAGGCTACAGTTCCTCTGTCATTTACGGAACTAACTACAATTTAAGTTTCCTGCTTGCCGAAGCCTCGTCTGTTATGCAGAATGGCCTAGCCCCCAATACTAGGAGGTCCTATGACAAAGCCTGGAAAACCTTTCAATCGTTCTTAATCCTCACCAAGTCACCGCTCTCTTTCTCACAATCCACTATTCTAGCTTTCGCGTCTCACTGCCATGTAGGTCTTAAGTTGTCACCAACCACTATCAAAACATATTTAGCAGGTATTCAGCACCATCACGCACTAATGCACCCCTTGTCTCCTTCTATTCTCTCACTGTATAGTGTGAAGCTTTTTCTTAGAGGCTTGACCCGCCTGCAACCTTCGGCTACTCGTGCTAGGCTGCCTATTACGGGAGAGATATTTAAGGATATGTATAACCTGTTGAAATTAGCACCTTTTTCACTCCATACTAATACCACAATCCTAGCTGCTATCTGCCTTGCCTTCTTCGGCTTTCTAAGGCCGGGCGAGTTCTCCTGCCGCTCTAAGTCTGATGTCTTTGTGCGCCGGGATCAACTCGTCCGGCACACTAGTCACTTCACCCTCTTTTTGGCACATTCCAAAACTGACCAAGCTCAAGAAGGCGTGCACATTCCATACTTTGCAACTCACGATCCCTGGTGTCCCTACCAAGCTTTGGTTGATCTCACTACTCTTCATCAGCATGAAACCGCGGACAGTCCCCTTCTTCCTCTACACTCGGGCCCTCTCACCACACCTGAATTCATGTCATATGTTCGCACTATCCTTACCCGCTTAGGGTTAAACCCGAACAAATTTTCTGGGCACTCCTTCAGGATAGGGGCAGCTTCCTCAGCATCTAAGAATGGTGTCCCGGTCCACATCATTCAACGCTTAGGCAGGTGGCAGTCTTCTTGTTACTCACGCTATGTCCATAATCCATCAGAAGAAATTCGGAAAGCTATTACCGAATTAGCAAAGTAATGTATTTTTTCTGTATTAATGTAATAAACTGCTTGTATCAAACTGTCTTTTTTGCCTCCATTCAGGCCTACCTCGTCGAACGGCACCCGAGCTGGCGTAAGCTCGGGGTTTGGCATACATTACTTGTCCAAAATCGCTGGAAGCCCTGACCACAAATAAAAGGCTGGGCCTGCAATTGTGGGAGGGGCTGCAGGTACATAAGCAGCCAGCAGTCTCTCCCACGGGACGCGCCATCAGCATGCCCCCCCCTCCAGCACCCCCATTTTAAATCTAGAGGAGGCCTCCATTCAGGCCTACCTCGTCGAACGGCACCCGAGCTGGCGTAAGCTCGGGGTTTGGCATACATTACTTGTCCAAAATCGCTGGAAGCCCTGACCACAATTTTTGGTTACAGGTAATAAAACATTTTTTGCTTAGATTTTTGCACTACCACTTTATTGTGATTTATACTTTCCAGGTGGAAATTTACTTCTGTATCTTGTTTCTGATGTTCATTATATCTCCATCATTAGATATTATATGTCAGTTTGAGATTAGATGTTATATGATATGATGTGTGACCTTGAGATACGTGTTCTTATTTGTGCCTCACTTGTTCTCTCTCTGGTGTATTTTTTTTTAAGTATGTTTTAATTGTCTGTGATTTTTGACTAGTGTTCATATCCAATGAAATATATTTTTGTATTTGGACTCATGGTAGAATGCCTCATTTAAAGGGATAGTTATGTTTCATAATAAAAGCAGCTCTAATTAATCATCATAGTATTTGGACTTATGTGTTATTTCAATTCTGTCAGAGTTGTAGTTCAAGAATAATTCAATGACAAAGTATCCCCCTCCCGCCCCTTTTACTGATGTAACACTGCTCAGCCAGATCAGAAGGGAGGTGCCCAGGTAGACTGCAGAGAGGGACAATCTTCAGTTAAGATAAAGGAAAAACCTGAAAAACTTGTCAAGGGGGGCAGGGCTTTCATTGTTCTCATAGGAAGAAGATTGTCCCCTGCTGTTATCTGTCTGGTCTATGGACTGGATTCCACATCTGAGAAGAGATGGCTTACACTAGGTAAAAGGGGCGGGAGGGGAAACTTTGCTTGTGAATATCTCTCAAACCATAAAGGTTTGAGAGATAAGACTTATATCGTTCTTCATGTTTTTTTTAATGCCTACAAAATAAAATAAAGATAAAACCAAGTATTACTATCCCTTTAAGGGTCTTGCTCTTTAGGGACTTTTTTCTCCCCTATTTGTTTTCTATGCCAGACAGACCCCAACACATCGTGACTCAGTGGAAATGGTTATTAGGTCCCAGTGGGGCAGGTAATTTGCTTTAGAATTGCTCCACTTCCCCTGGTACATAAGGTTCAGTTCCACGTTGATATGTTCTAGATCACTGCTAACGTGATACTTGTTCTCCAGCCGATTTTGTGGTTTTTAGACAATGCATTTTTTGTGTTTTTATTTCTCACTTAGTAAACTTGGTTATTGTTTTGTTCAGGTGATCCTGGGCGGGGGAAGAAAATACATGTACCCACTGGGCGCGGTAGACATAGAATATCCTGAGGATCCCAAGGCCAATGGTACCAGGCAAGATGGACAAAATCTGACCAGAATATGGCAAGAGAAAAAAGACCCCGCCAAGGTATAAACGTCACACTTTAACCTTTTGTGGGCCAGAGGGGTGTGTAAAATATTGTGAAGCAATACGTTGCATACCACTATGGAGTAATGGTGTGTAGGTGTACTGATGTGTGGGTGTAATGGTGTGTAGGAGTAATGGTGTGTAGGTGTACTGAAGTGTGGGTGTAATGGTGTGTAGGAGTAATGGTGTGTGGGGGTACTGATGTGTGGGTGTAATGGTGTGTAGGAGTAATGGTGTGTAGGTGTACTGATGTGTGGGTGTAATGGTGTGTAGGAGTAATGGTGTGTAGGTGTACTGATGTGTGGGTGTAATGGTGTGTGGGTGTACTGATGTGTGGGTGTAATGGTAGTGTAAAAGACTCTTCTCTTTCCTTCTCCACCCACATTAACAACGTTACCAAAACCTGTCGCTTCTTTGTTCGGAATATAGCAAAAATCCAGCCATTTCGCTCTCACTCTACAACAGAAACCCTCATGCATACTCTTATCCTTTCTCGCCTGGACTACTGCAACTCTTTACTTACTGGTCTTCCTACTAACCATATCGCTTCACTTCAATCCGTTCTTAATTCAGACACCAGAATACTCTTCCTCTCCTCCAGAACAGTACTCACCCCACCACTCCTAAAATCACTGTCATGGCTTCCCATAAAGCGGCGTATCACATTCAAAATCCTCCTCATCACCTTCAAGGCTCTCCATCACTTGTCCCCGCCTTATATCTCATCTTTGATATCCTGCCATATTCCTGCACGTCCACTACGCAGCACACATGCTGGACGACTCACTGCCCCTTTAACCACTATCGCTGTTTTACGATTGAAAGCTTTCGCACTTACTGCCCCCTACCTCTGGAACTCCCTACCACCCAGTATTCGCCAAGCCTCAACCCTCAACAACTTTAAATCTAAACTAAAAGACACCTTTTACCTCTAACAACAGCGTAATATGGAAACATTATCATTATTATCATAAGCCAAACACTGCACTTCCTCCTCTACCAGCTGGTATCTGTATGTCACCCATCCTATACTTAGATTGTAAGCTCTACGGGGCAGGGACCTCTTATCCTAATGTATACTCACCTGTCGTTCCCCTAATGATTGCCTATATAAGCACTTAATCACTGCACTTATTGTACCCCTGCTGTATTAAATGTAATCTGTAAAGTGCCAAGTAAACCGGTTGGCACTATATAAATAAAAATATACAATACAAATATAAAATATAAAAAAGAAAAAAGACTAAGCGGCAACAATAATGGACACAAACTCTTACTAGTTGCGCCTAATAAATCTTTATACTAATAAAATATAGAGTACAGTCTGCACTTCTTTCAATACAACAATAGAGAGAAAGTTTCTCCAAAGTTACAAACACAGGAACGGTCAATCAAATACATAATACATAAAAAATAAGAAATACAGATATTTTCCAGGAGACAGTTCTTACTAGAGTCCAGATTAATTAGACCAATACTGCAGACTCTTCAAGAGCTGGATTTCCTCTCCGACACTCTTGAGTAAACAGCAGAGAGTCCTCTAAGGGTAGAATTTTAAGCTGGAACAATGCTTCACCAACACCCCATAGGAAAATGACTCACAATTTCAAGAGGCCACCTCTCGCCCCTCAGTTTGGAAGTTTGCACTGGTTCTCACCCCGGTAAGATGTGCTTCTTTCAGGCTCAAAGGCAACAATTGTTGTTGCTCACCATCACTCCATATGGGATAGAAGAATTTTTCGTGGAAACAGCTACTCTAGCAAGGGGTAATAACAAGCCCAGTGTAATGCTGGCTGAACCTCTATTTATTTTTTTAATCCCTTTAAAAAAGAGTGTAGAGCTTCTAAAAGCTTAAACTTTTGACCTCAAGCGAAAAGTACACAATATAAAAGATTTTTTTGCTTATAAAATATAAAAATAATAAACAACTGATAAAAAGGAGATCAGACAAATATGTCTACATATGTACAAAAAGTCTAAAGCATTTACTGACAGTATAGTCACTTCTTCAGAGGCTCGCATTCTTCCCTAAGACTAGGGAGAAAGACATTAGACTTCCAGTGTCTGATCGGCAATCAGCTATGCAGAAGCAGAGACTGACGTCTCTTCCTCAGAGACTAAGGAGAAGGATGTTAGACTTCCGGTGTCTGATTGGCAATTGGCTATACAGGGGCAGAGACTGACATCTCACCCCAGAGACTAGGGAGAGGGACGTTAGACTTCCGGTGTCTGTTTGGCAATTGAATATACAGGAGCAGAGACTGACGTCTCACACCCAGAGACTAGGGAGAGGGACGTTAGACTTCCGGTGTGTTATTGGCAATTGGCTATACAGGAGCAGAGACTGACATCTCACCCCAGATACTAGACAGAAGAACATTAGGCTTCCGGTGTATGATTGGCAATTGGCTATACAGGAGCAGAGACTGACATCTCACCCTTGGCGCTCTGGTCCTCCTCTGCGTCCTTTGGCTCTGGCACATGCGCGGTATGGCTGCTTCCTATAGCCAACACATGCTACTTGTTTGGCTGCTTCCTCAAAGCGGCGCTGCATCTGATGTGGCTATCTGTCTCCCCGCTTCCTCATTATTGGCCTATCGGCCTCTGCCCTAAGTCGAGCCCTGTCTAGGTTGCCTCCTCATTGGTTATCCTTGCCTTTTTAATCAGGCAGCCCATTTCTAGAGGTGCTCGTTCAATGAGTTTCATTTGTTATTGCTGCGGTTGTTCCTGCTATTACTTGACTACTTGATTCCTGGCTCCTGACCATGGCTATCCACTGACTACGGCTTGACTACTTGATTCCTGGCTCCTGACCATGGCTATCCACTGACTACGGCTTGACTACTTGATTCCTGGCTCCTGACCATGGCTATCCACTGACTACAGCTTGACTACTTGATTCCTGGCTCCTGGCCTTGGCCACCCATTGACTATGGCTCTGCTTATAGATTTGGTACTGTGTTCTCTTCTTGGCTTTGACAATGCTCTCCTGACCATTCACTCCAACCAGTTGTTAGCTTTCCCAGTCTCCAAAAGCTTTGACCCGGTTCCGGTTCCACACGGATCCCAGTGTACTCCCATCCTGGTTGCACCCTGGCTCAACTGGGGTGGAACATTCTGGTTTCACAACCATCACCTTTACCCAGCTTCGGCTGCAGCAAGGAAATATCAGGCACTCCATCGCCGCACCCGAGCTTCCATGTCTTAGAATGGTAACTGGTCACCTTAAACATGACTGGTACTAATTCCAGGCAGGCAGCTCACTGATCTGCAGTGCTTACTGTGTGAGGGTGGGTCTGACAAGTTACCCTCTCACAGTCATAGTGCTCACATGCTCCTGTAGCCATAGGAATATAATTGCAAACTGGAATGTGCATGGGGGAGCTTCCTACACTTATCACAGAGTACTTAAAGGAATAGTAATACTTCGTTTTATCTTTATTTTATTTTGTAGGCATTAAAAAAACATGAAGAACGATATAAGTCTTATCTCTCAATCCTTTATGGTTTATGAGATATTCACAAGCAAAGTTCCCCCTCCCGCCCCTTTTACCTAGTGTAAACAATCTCTTGTCAGATGTGGAATCCAGTCCATAGACCAGACAGATAACAGCAGGGGACACTCTTCTTTGTATTAAAACAATGAAAGCCCTGCCCCCTTGACAAGTTTTTCAGCTTTTTCCCTTATCTTAATTGAAGATTGTCCCTCTCTGCAGTCTACCTGGGCACCTCCCTTCTGATCTGGCTGAACAGGGGGGGGGGATACTTTGCTTGTGAATATCTCTTAAACCATAAAGGATTGAGAGATAAGACTTATATCGTTCATGTTTTTTTAATGCCTACAAAATAAAATAAAGTTAAAACGAAGTATTATTATCCCTTTAATACAGAAAGAGAAAACAGAGCATGTGATGGAAAATCCCCATATATGGTAACCCTAAAAGTCCAGTTTTTATGCACTGCAACTCTGATAATCCCCAACCAGGCTCAGTCCCCAAAAGACAAAAGTGTAAAGATTAGGGTGACCACATTTCCATTCTGCCATTCCGGGACATGTGGTCACCCTAGTCCCGCGGCTGAGGCTCTCACCTCCACTGACCATTTTTCTGAGGCTGACACAGAGCAAGAGTTCCCACTGGGAAGCCTCAGAAAGATGGCCAGAGCTGGCGGGAGCCTCAGCCACGGGTCTCACTTGCAGCACCAGCCTACCTGCTCCATCCCAGCTGTCTCGCATGCACCAGTCCAGCCAGCCAATGAAATGTACTTGCTATATGGTCCTCATTGGCTGGCTCAGACAGTCAATGAGGACCATATAGCAAATACATTTGATTGGCTGGCTGGACTGGTGCGTGTTGCTCCATTCCAGGACTCTTTGTTGTCCCGGTGGGGGGTGACCCAGGACACGGGACACAGACCCCCAATAAGGGACAGTCCCGGGCATTCCGGGACGTGTGGTCACCCTAGTAAAGATTGACTTCCCCTGAGTTCCATGTACTTGAAACCTATTTCTTGTTTCAGAAGTTCCAGGATCTATCTTTGTTAAGAGAAGAGATGTTCCCTGCTGGCCACTGACACCTGCTGGCAGGATAACAGAACTGCTCCTAATATTTACAGTGGATCCAGAAGTAACATTGGCATATTGAGAGGTTGTCACTAGTGATGAGCGAGCACCCCAATGCTCGGGTGTTCGGGTGCTCTGACCGAGCGCCCCCGGAGGCTCGAGTGCTCGGCCGAGCACCCGAGCCCCATTGAAGTCAATGGGAGGACTCGAGCATTACACCAGGCACCCCCTGCTCTGATGAGGGGAGGGTGCCTGGTCCATAGGAAAAGGGCAGAAAATGATGGAAACACCACAGAACTGGTTCAGGGACAGCATAGGGAATATGTGACTTTGATATTTTACAGTTTGCACAGTAAACAGAATGTTCTCCTAATATGCAACTTTGCACACTAAACAGAATGTGCTTCTTATCTGCGGCTAGGCACAGTGAATGGAATATGTGACTTTGATATTTTACAGTTTGCACAGTTAACAGAATGTTCTCCTAATACGCAACTTTGCACACTAAACAGAATGTGCTTCTTATCTGCGGCTACGCACAGTGAATGGAATATGTGACTTTTATTTTTTACACTTTGCACACTAAACAGAATGTGCTGCTAATCTGCAACTTTGCACACTAAACAGAATGTGCTGCTTATCTGCGGCTAGGCACAGTGAACGGAATATGTGAAGTTTTTTTTTTTATATCTCTGCCCCCCCAAACAAAAGAAACTGCTGCCCCCACACACAGTAGTCCTAAAAAGGACTTTTGGGTCTTTTTTTTTAACAAACTCGCTTTTCTTCTCCCTACACTGACTTTCCCTTCCTATCCTCATCTCTCCCTGGCTAAGACTGAGCCGAACTCGCTGGTCAGGTGCTATACAGCACCCGATCACGGGTTCTGGCCAGCCAATCAGTGTAATGCCAGCAGCCAACATGGCTGCTGGCATTACACTGATGTCAGAGCCTCCCCGCACGTTTATTGGCTGCGCAGCAGCCGCGAAACGTGCGGGGAGGAGACCCGAACATGGCGGGCGAGCACATGCGGTACTCGTACGAGTACCGCCATGTGCCGAGCAGAGCGATGCTCGAGCCGAACCGAGCTTCGGCCGAGCATGCTCGCTCAACACTAGTTGTCACGGTTAACCCTGTAACGTACACCTAGTGCCCTCTTTGATGGGCCTTTCAGTAGATTTCTATGCCTGCCTTGAAATGCATTGGATTCCTCTCTAGCACTTAAAGGATTAAGAGAAAATAACAATGAGCCATAACCAGAAATCCAGTGTAGACAATATTTCATATTGAGATCTGTCTCTTTCCATAGGTCTCCCGGTTTGTGTGGAATCGCAGTCAGCTGCTGGGTTTGGACCCAGAACAAGTCGACTATCTGATGGGTGAGTGAATGGCAGAAATACATTTAGGACAATATGCACAAAGTAAAAAAGGAGATCAGTTTTGGAATAAGAACTTCACTGTAGGGGACAAATAAAATGTCCCCACATTTCCAATGGTTGAAATGCTTCACTGCTCTCATCATATTGTACCGGCTCCAATGCACATTTTGGAGGATATTATTCTAAATTTTGGGTCTGAGTGCCAGTTTAGGATCTACTTTTATTCCCTTTACCCCTTTTTTCTTTTTCCACTTGATGTGCAATCGATTATTATTGGATCTCTGGCACCCCCTGTGTGTTACGCATGGTTATGACCAATTGGTATAAATTTTAGATACATGTGCTCCTCTGATTCTATAAATCTGTTATATACTACCAGTTCTCCTGCGTTCCTCTGTTTTATCTGTGTTCCACTCCATTTCTCTTGTTTCTCATGTTCCCCTTCAGTCCCAATTGTATCTGGGATCTATTCAGGTGAGGAGGATGTTCCTCCACAGCACCTATATTTACCTCCCCCCCCCGGTGGCTCATGACCGAATCTTTATGTCCTAAGTTGTTCATATGACACCTCCTCAATGTTTGTTGTCTCCCAAAAGGCTGGTACCTGTCTACTCACTTACATAAGATGGAATTTGTCTTTAAAAACCTGGTCATAAAGAATACTAGACCTTTTTCTCTTAGATATCTCACAATGCACTGTATGTACAGACTGATAGAATGTTCTCTTATAATGAGTATATCCCATAATGCACTGCATGTACAGACTGCTAGACTTTTATATTATACTGATTATATCCCACAATGCACTGCATGTACAGACCGCTAGACTTTTATATTATACTGATTATATCCCACAATGCACTGCATGTACAGACCGCTAGATTTTTATATTATAGTGATTATATCCCACAATGCACTGCATGTACAGACTGCTAGACTTTTATATTATACTGATTATATCCCACAATGCACTGCATGTACAGACTGCTAGGCTTTTATATTATACTGATTATATCCCACAATGCACTGCATGTATAGACTGCTAGACTTCTATATTATAGTGATTATATCCCACAATGCACTGCATGTACAGGCCGCTAGACTTCTATATTATAGTGATTATATCCCACAATGCACTGTATGTACTGACAACTAGACTTCTATATTATAGTGATTATATCCCACAATGCACTGTATGTACTGACAACTAGACTTCTATATTATAGTGATTATATCCCGCAATGCACTGTGTGTACAGACTGCTAAACTTCCATATTGTAGTGAGTGTGTTCCACAATGCACTGCATGTACAGACCACTAGACTTCTATATTATACTGATTATATCCCACAATGCACTGCATGTATAGACTGCTAGACTTCTATATTATAGTGATTATATCCACAATGCACTGCATGTACAGACCACTAGACTTTTATATTATAGTGATTATATCCCACAATGCACTGCATGTACAGACTGCTAGACTTTTATATTATACTGATTATATCCCACAATGCACTGCATGTACAGACCAATAGACTTTTATATTATAGTGACTGTATCCCACAATTCACTGCATGTACAGACTGATAGACCCACAGTGCACTGCATGTTCATACTGTCTATTTATATTCATGTAAGAATATCCCACAATGGACTGTATATACAAAACACAAGCCTTATCTTTGCCAGTGTATGCCACAATACACTGCGTGCATAGACTGCTAGACTTCCATAGTAGAGAGAGTATATCCCACAATGCATTGCATGTACAAACTGGCAGACTTTTATATTATAGCACGTATATCTCACAATACACTGCATGTACAGACTGATAGACTTTTATATGATACCAGCAACATGGGACGGCGTTGCCCGTCATGTTATGACCATTGGGCGCACATGTGTGAAATGCAGACACACTGATAAACACAGACATATGCAGCACACAGGCAGACACATACCATACATCCCAAGTGTCCCTCTTTAGGAGGGACAGTCCCTCTTTGAGGGCCGGATCCCTCTGTCCCTCTTTTTAGGAGGTCAGACTGTGTGCAGGGCCGGCTCCACCTATAGGCGAGGTAGGCGCCGGCCTAGGGCGCACACGTACTGGGGGCGCGGGCATGCAGCGGAGAAGAGCTGCGCCCGCACACACCACGCCGGGAACCACAACACAATCAGGTCTGTGTTGCTACAGCGCTCCCTCATTGGGTCGGATCTTTAGTAATGCAGAGCGCGCTGGGAGTCATGATCTCCCGCCGCGCTCTGCATTACTGAAGAGAAGACTGCGCAGGAGCTACAGGTATGTGATGGGGGGCAAGTTGGAGCTGAGGGGGCATAGTGGAGCTGAGGGGGCAAGTTGGAGCAGATGTGGGGCAAAGTGGAGATAATGGGGGCAAGTTGGAGCTGTTAGGGGAAAGCTGGAGCTGAGGGGGCATAGTGGAGCTGGTGGAGGCAAGTTGGAGATGATGGGGGCAAGTTGGAGCTGATGAGGGTCAAAGTGGAGCTGATGAGGGTCAAAGTGGAGATGAGGGGGGGCAAGTTGGAGCTGAGGGGGGGCAAGTGGAGCTGGTGGGGCAAGTTGGAGCGGATTGGGGGGCAAGTTGGAGCGGATGGGGGCAAGTTGGAGCTGCTGGGGGCATAGTGGAGCTGATAGTGGAAAGTTGGAGCTGAGAGGGCATAGTGGAGCTGGTGGGGGCAAGTTGGAGCGGATGGGGGCAAGTTGGAGCGGATGGGGGGCAAAGTGGAGCTGATGGGGGTAAGTTGGAGAGGATGGGGGGCAAAGTGGAGCTGATGGGGGTAAGTTGGAGCTGAGGGGGCAAAGTGAAGCTGAGGGGGCAAAATGGAGCTGGTGGGGGCACGTTGGAGCTGATGGGGGCAAGTTGGAGTTGGTGGGGGGCATCTCTTACAGGCATCTCCTGACCAGGGGCAGACTGGCCCAGGGGGCAGAGAGAGGACAATCATGAAAAGAGGTTGGGTATAAGTAGGCAGGGTATAAAGGGGTGGTGCACAAGGGGCGGAGCGAAATAGGCAGCAAAATTAGGTTTTGGCTAGGGTGGCAAAAATCCTTGCACCAGCCCTGACTGTGTGGTGTGTATTACTTTGCTCTACAGCAATAAAGCAATAAACTTCAGTATATGTGTTTATACATTAGTCTGTGCAAATAAAATACTTTGGTCTTGAACTAAATCATTTATTCAGTTACATAAATAACCAGTAATAGGTCATGAAATAACCTAAAAATTCTTACTAATGCCCCGCCCACCAGCCACACCCCCAATAATATTACCTAAAACTAACGTGTCCCTCTTTGGCCCTGTGAAATGTTGGGAGGTATGCACATACACACAGTGAGCGGCAGAAACATGCAAAAGACATGTACACACAGACACACCGGAGATGCACACATGGACACACATATGTAACAGAGATGTACACACACAGACACGCAACATATATGAGCAGAAACACATGTGCTCATGAGTTGTGTACCCCTCTGGCACTCAAAGGGTTAAGGTATAGAGAGGCATGTCAGAGTTAAATAGCAGTGGGAAGTGTGTTCATACCTGGGAACACTGACTTGTGAAGTCCCTAGAGGGGACTGATGTGGTGCTGATGTGGAGAGACAAATGGGGCAATCTGGGTTAAAAGTGGGTGGGGCTTAATCGCGAGTAGGGGGCGGGGCTTAACACAAATGTGAAAAAGTGTTACTAATAGGCTGGGGAAGTTGGAGAAGTGGGAGGGGAATGCAAGTTTACAGTGTGAGGGGTTTGAACACACTCCATGAGGGGTAAAAGTTGATACAGAACCCTGTGGCAGTCAGTGGGTTAAGTGTGTACCTGATGGCTGTCTGTCCTGTGTCTTGCATGGCAAATGGTGACAGTGAAGAAGTAATTCAGCAATGAGGGCCTACCTTAACCCTTTGAGTGCCATTTTGTTCCCCTGGTGATGCAGCACCGTTCAGTGGCTTTACTACAGGTCCTGCTGAGACCACTGGGAGTCAAGGTGAGTGACTGTGTGTCAGCCATCTTTCTTTCTGGCTTTGTGTGTGTGTGTATGGGTGTTTGGTGCTGTGTGAGTGAGGCATGAGTGTGTAATACCTGTGAACTTTTACTTGTGGAGTCCCTCATGTGGTGCTGATGTGGAGACAGCAATGGGGCAATCTGGGTTAAAAGGGGGCGGGGCTTAACATAAATATGGAAAAGTGTTAGTAATAGGCTGGGGAAGGAGGAGAAGTGGGAGAGAAATGCAAGTTTACAGTGTGAGGAGTTTGAACACACTCCCTGAGGGGTAAAACTTGATACACAACCCTGTGGCAGTCAGTGGGTTAAGTGTGAATCTGATGGCTGTCTGTCCTGTGTCTTGCATGGCAAATGATGACAGTGAAGAAATAATTGAGCAATGAGGACCTACCTTAACCCTTTGAGTGCAATTTTGTTCCTCTGGTGCTGCAGTACAGGTCCTGCTGAGGCCTCTGGGAGTCAGGGTGAGTGACTGTGTGTGTGTGTGTCAGCCATATGTATTTTTGGCTTTGTGTGTGTATGTGGTGCTGTGTGTGTGAGTGGGGGCATGTCTGTTTGGTGCTGTGTGAGTGGGGCATGTGTGTGTGTGTGGTGCTGTGTGAGTGGGGCATGTTTGTGTGGTGCTGTGTGAGTGGGGCATGTGTGTGTGGTGGTCTGTGTGTGTGAGTGGGGCATGTGTGTGAGTTTGTGTGGTGCTGTGTGAGTGGGGCATGTGTGTGTGGTGGTCTGTGTGTGTGAGTGGGGCATGTGTGTGTGTTTGTGTGATGCTGTGTGAGTGGGGCATGTGTGTTTGTCTGTGGTGTAGGAGCAAGTGGCGGCCATATTGTTTTTTTCTGACTTTGATAGTGGTGGGCGGGCTGCATAGTGGGGGCGGGCCAACTCCCTGCATGATTGAATCACCCAATAGGAGTAGTAACTCCTGCTTTATGCCTCCCCTGGGTGTGTTTTGGCAGGCAAAAAGTCTTCTTTTATATTATATTATATTATATGGAGTATATCCCACAATGCACTGCATTTACTAACTGCTAGACTTTGATATTCTAGTGCATTTATCCCGCAATACACTGAGTGTACAGACTGCTAGTCTTTTATATTAGAGTGACCATATCCCACAACTCACTGCATTTACAGACTGCTAGACTATTATATTATAGTGAGTATATCCCACAATGCACTGCATTTACAGACCATAGTATTTTTATATCACAGTGAATATATCCCACAATGCACTGCATACACAAACCACTTAAATTTTATATTATAGTGAGTATATCCCACAATTCACTGCATGTGCAGACTGCTAGCTGTTTATATTATAGTGAGTATGTCCCACTATGCACTGCATGTACAGACAACAAGACTTTTATATTATGGTGATAAAACCCACAATGCACTGCGTGTGCAGACGTCTAGTCTTTTATAGCAACTATATCCCGCAATACACTGCATGTGCAGACTGCTAGACTTTTATATTATGGTGATAAAACCCACAATGCACTGAGGAATGAACTGATTGTACAGACTGCTATTGTTTTATATTATAGTGAATATATCCCACAATGCACTGCATGTACAGACCAGTAGACTTTTATATTATAGGGAATATATCCCACAATGCACTGCATTTACTGACTGCTAGACTTTGATATTATAGTAAGCGTATCCCACAATTCACTGCATGTATAGACCACTAGACTTTTATATTATAGTGATTATATCCCACAATGCACTGCATGTACAGACTACAAGACTTTTATACTATAGTGATTATACCCCACAATGAACTGCATGTACAGACTGCTAGACTTCCATATTAGAGTGATTTTGTAACTCAATGGCCTGCGTGTACAGACTGCTAGACATCCATATTATACTGATTATTTCCCACAATGAACTGCATGTACAGACCGCTATTCTTTTATATTATAGTGAATATATCCCACAATGCACTGCATGTACAGACCAGTAGACTTTTATATTATAGGGAGTATATCCCACAATGCACTGCATTTACTGACTGCTAGACTTTGATATTCTAGTGTCTTTTTCCCACAATACACTGAGTGTACAGACCGCTAGTCTTTTATATTAGAGTGACCATATCCTACAACGCACTGCATTTACAGACTGCTAGACTTTTATATTATAGTGAATATATCCCACAAAGCACTGCATATACAAACCACTAGACTTTTAGATTATAATTATTACATCGCTCAATGAACTGCATGTACAGACTACTAGCTGTTTATATTATAGTGCGTGTGTCCCACTATGCACTGCATGTACAGACAACAAGAC
The DNA here is from genome assembly GCA_037306005.1 of Rhinophrynus dorsalis. NCBI lineage: Eukaryota > Metazoa > Chordata > Amphibia > Anura > Rhinophrynidae > Rhinophrynus > Rhinophrynus dorsalis. Next base: position 400,819,052 of record CM074724.1, on the reverse strand, counting down.
TTTTATATTATGTTGATAAAACCCACAATGCACTGCATTGTGCAGACATCTAGTCTTTATAGCAACTATATCTCACAACACACTGCATGTACAGACTGCTAGACTTTGATATTATAGTAAGCGTATCCCACAATTCACTGCATGTATAGACCACTAGACTTTTATATTATAGTGATTATATCCCACAATGCACTGCATGTACAGACTACAAGACTTTTATATTATAGTGATTATACCCCACAATGCACTGCATGTACAGACTGCTAGACTTCCATATTATAGTGATTTTGTAACTCAATGGCCTGAGTGTACAGACTGCTAGACATCCATATTATACTGATTATATCCCACAATGAACTGCATGTACAGACCGCTATTCTTTTATATTATAGTGAATATATCCCACAATGCACTGCATGTACAGAACACTAGACTTTTATATTATAGAGAGTATATCCCACAATGCACTGCATGTACAGACTAGTAGACTTTTATATTATAGGGAGTATATCCCACAATGCACTGCATTTACTGACTGCTAGACTTTGATATTCTAGTGTCTTTATCCCACAATACACTGAGTGTACAGACCACTAGTCTTTTATATTAGAGTGACCATATCCCACAACGCACTGCATTTACAGACTGCTAGACTTTTATATTATAGTGAATATATCCCAAAATGCACTGCATATACAAACCACTAGACTTTTAGATTATAATTATTACATCACACAATGAACTGCATGTACAGACTACTAGCTGTTTATATTATAGTGCGTGTGTCCCACTATGCACCGCATGTGCGGACAACAAGACTTTTATATTATGGTGATAAAACCCACAATGCACTGCGTGTGCAGACGTCTAGTCTTTTATAGCAACTATATCCCGCAATACACTGCATGTACAGACTGCTAGACTTTTATATTATAGTGAGCGTATCCCACAATTCACTGCATGTACATACCACTAGACTTTTATATTATAGTGATTATATCCCACAATGCACTTGATGTACAGACTACAAGACTTTTATATTATAGTGATTATATCCCACAATGCAATGCATGTACAGACTGCTAGACTTTTATATTACAGTGATTATACCCCACAATGCACTGCATGTACAGACTGCTAGCTGTTTATATTATAGTGCGTGTGTCCCACTATGCACTGCATGTACAGACAACAAGACTTTTATATTATGGTGATAAAAGCCACAATGCACTGCATGTGCAGACATCTAATCTTTTATAGCAGCTATATCCCGCAATACACTGCATGTACAGACTGCTAGACTTTTATATTATAGTGAGCATATCCCACAATTCACTGCATGTACAGACCACTAGACTTATATTATAGTGATTATATCCCACAATGCAATGCATGTACAGACTGCAAGCTGTTTATATTATAGTGCGTGTGTCCCACTATGCGCTGCATGTACAGACGACAAGACTTGTATATGATGGTGATAAAACCCACAATGCACTGCGTGTGCAGATGTCTAATCTTTTATAGCAACTATATCCCGCAATACACTACATATACGGACTGCTAGACTTTTATATTATAGTGAGCATATCCCACAATTCACTGCATGTACAGACCACTAGACTTTTATATTATAGTGATTATATCCCACAATGCACTGCATGTACAGACTACAAGACTTTTATATTATAGTGATTATACCCCACAATGCACTGCATGTACAGACTGCAAGCTGTTTATATTATAGTGCGTGTGTCCCACTATGCACTGCATGTACAGATGACAAGACTTTTATATTATGGTGATAAAACCCACAATGCACTGCATGTGCAGACGTTTAATCTTTTATAGCAACTATATCCCGCAATACACTGCATGTACAGACTGCTAGACTTTTATATTATAGTGAGCGTATCCCACAATTTACTGCATGTACAGACCACTAGACTTTTATATTATAGTGATTATATCCCACAATGCTCTTCATGTATAGACTACAAGACTTTTATATTATAGTGATTATATCCCACAATGCAATGCATGTACAGACTGATAGACTTTTATTATTATATTGATTATACCCCACAATGCACTGCATGTACAGACTGCTAACATTTCATATTTCAGTGCATGTCCCACTATGCACTGCATGTACAGACAACAAGACTTTTATATTATGGTGCTAAAACCCACAATGCACTGCGTGTGCAGACATCTAATCTTTTATAGCCACTATATCCCACAGTACACTGCATGTACAAACTGCTAGACTTTTATATTATAGTGAGCATATCCCACAATTCACTGCATTTACAGACTGCTAGACTTTTATATTATAGTGATTATACCCCACAATGCACTGCATGTACAGACCACTAGACTTTTATATTATAGTGATTATATCCCACAATGCACTGCATGTACAGACTGCTAGACTTCCATATTATAGTGATTATAGTGATTTTATAACTCAGCGTCCTGAGTGTACAGACTGATAGACATCCATTACATCCCACAATGAACTGCATGTACAGACTGCTAATCTTTTATATTATAGTGAGTATATCCCACAATGCACTGCATGTACAGACCACTAGACTTTTATATAATAGGGAATATATCCCACAATGCACTGCATGTACAGACCACTAGACTTTTATATTATAGGGAGTATATCCCACAATGTACTGCATGTACAGAGCACTGCATTTACTGACTGGTAGACTTTGCTATTCTAGTGTCTTTATCTCACAATACATTGAGTGTACAGACCGCTTGTCTTTTATATTAGAGTGACCATATCCCACAACGCACTGCATTTACAGAATGCTAGACTTTTATATTATAGTGAATATATCCCACAATGCACTGCATATACAAACCACTACACTTTTAGATTAGAGTGATTATACCTCACAATGCACTGCATGTATAGACCACTAGACTTATATTATAGTGATTATATCCCACAGTGCACTGTGATTACAGACTGATAAACTTTTATATTATATCCCGCAATGCACTGTGTGTAGAGACCTCTAGACTTTAAATTATACTGATTATATCCCACAATGCACTGAATGTACAGAATGCTAGACTTTTATATTATAGTGAATATATCCCACAATACACTGTGTGTACTGACTGCTAGACGTCCATATTATAAGTAGCACATAGCACAATACACTGTGCATACAGAATGCTAGACCTTTATATAATAGTATGTACCACTCTGCATGTACAGAATACACACCGCTAGATTTTTATATTATAGTGAGTATTTCCCACACTGTGTGTACAGAATGCAAACCACTAGACCTTTATATTATAGTGAATGTATCCCACACTGCATGCACAGAATATAGACCATTAGACCTTTATATTACAGTGAGTGTATTCCACACTGCATGCACAGAATACAGACTTCTAGACCTTTATATTATAGTGAGTGTATTCCACACTGCATGTACAGAACACAGACCTCTAGACCTTTATATTATAGTGAGTGTATCCCACACTGCGCGTACAGAATACAGACCACTAGACCTTTATATTATAGTGAGTGTATCCCACACTGCGTGTCTGTAATACAGACACACCTTTATATTATAGTGAGTGTATCCCACACTGTGTGTACAGAATACAGACCTCTAGACCTTTATATTATAGTGAATGTATCCCACACTGCGTGTACAGAATACAGACCTCTAGACCTTTATATTATAGTGAGTGTATCCCACACTGTGCATACAGAATACAGACCACTAGACCTTTATATTATAGTGAGTGTATCCCACACTGTGCATACAGAATACAGACCACTAGACCTTTATATTATAGAGAGTGTATCCCACACTGCATGCACAGAATACAGACCACTAGACCTTTATATTATAGTGAGTATATCCCACACTGAGTGCACAGAATACAGACCACTAGACCTTTATATTATAATGAGTGTATCCCACACTGCGCGTACAGAATACAGACCACTAGACCTTTATTTTATAGTGAGTGTATCCCACACTGTGCATACAGAATACAGACCACTAGACCTTTATATTATAGTGAGTGTATCCCACACTGTGCATACAGAATACAGACCTCTAGACCTTTATATTATAGTGAGTATATCCCACACTGCGTGCACAGAATACAGACCTCTAGACCTTTATATTATAGTGAGTGTATCCCACACTGCGCGTACAGAATACAGACCACTAGACCTTTATATTATAGTGAGTGTATCCCACACTGCGTGTACAGAATACAGACCTCTAGACCTCTATATTATAGTGAGTGTATCCCACACTGTGCATACAGAATACAGACCCTTATATTATAGTGAGTGTATCCCACACTGCGTGTACAGAATACAGACCTCTAGACCTTTATATTATAGTGAGTGTATCCCACACTGCGCGTACAGAATACAGACCTCTAGACCTTTATATTATAGTGAGTGTATCCCACACTGCGTGTACAGAATACAGACCACTAGACCTTTATATTATAGTGAGTGTATCCCACACTGAGTGCACAGAATACAGACCACTAGACCTTTATATTATAGTGAGTGTATCCCACACTGTGCATACAGAATACAGACCACTAGACCTTTATATTCTAGTGAGTGTATCCCACACTGCGTGTACAGAATACAGACCACTAGACCTTTATATTCTAGTGAGTGTATCCCACACTGCGCGTACAGAATACAGACCACTAGACCTTTATATTATAGTGAGTGTATCCCACACTGCGCGTACAGAATACAGACCTCTAGACCTTTATATTATAGTGAGTGTATCCCACACTGCGTGCACAGAATACAGACCTCTAGACCTTTATATTATACTGAGTGTATCCCACACTGCGTGCATAGAATACAGACCTCTAGACCTTTATATTATAGTGAGTGTATCCCACACTGCGTGTACAGAATACAGACCTCTAGACCTTTATATTATAGTGAGTGTATCCCACACTGCGCGTACAGAATACAGACCTCTAGACCTTTATATTATAGTGAGTGTATCCCACACTGCGTGTACAGAATACAGACCTCTAGACCTTTATATTATAGTGAGTGTATCCCACACTGCGCGTACAGAATACAGACCTCAAGACCTTTATATTATAGTGAGTGTATCCCACACTGCGCGTACAGAATACAGACCTCTAGACCTTTATATTATAGTGAGTGTATCCCACACTGCGCGTACAGAATACAGACCACTAGACCTTTATATTATAGTGAGTGTATCCCACACTGCATGCACAGAATACAGACCTCTAGACCTTTATATTATAGTGAGTGTATCCCACACTGCGCGTACAGAATACAGACCTCTAGACCTTTATATTATAGTGAGTGTATCCCACACTGCGTGTACAGAATACAGACCACTAGACCTTTATATTATAGTGAGTCTATCCCACACTGTGCATACAGAATACAGACCACTAGACCTTTATATTATAGTGAGTGTATCCCACACTACGCGTACAGAATACAGACCACTAGACCTTTATATTATAGTGAGTGTATACCACACTGCATGCACAGAATACAGACCTCTAGACCTTTATATTATAGTGAGTGTATCCCACACTGCGCGTACAGAATACAGACCTGTAGACCTTTATATTATAGTGAGTGTATCCCACACTGTGTGCACAGAATACAGACCACTAGACCTTTATATTATAGTGAGTGTATCCCACACTGCGCGTACAGAATACAGACCTCTAGACCTTTATATTATAGTGAGTGTATCCCACACTGCGTGTACAGAATACAGACCACTAGACCTTTATATTATAGTGAGTGTATCCCACACTGCGTGTACAGAATACAGACCTCTAGACCTTTATATTATAGTGAGTGTATCCCACACTGCGCGTACAGAATACAGACCTCTAGACCTTTATATTATAGTGAGTGCATCCCACACTGCATGCACAGAATACAGACCACTAGACCTTTATATTATAGTGAGTGTATCCCACACTGCGCGTACAGAATACAGACCACTAGACCTTTATATTATAGTGAGTGTATACCACACTGCGCGTACAGAATACAGACCACTAGACCTTTATTTTATAGTGAGTGTATCCCACACTGTGCATACAGAATACAGACCACTAGACCTTTATATTATAGTGAGTGTATCCCACACTGTGCATACAGAATACAGACCTCTAGACCTTTATATTATAGTGAGTATATCCCACACTGCGTGCACAGAATACAGACCTCTAGACCTTTATATTATAGTGAGTGTATCCCACACTACATGTACAGAATACAGACCTCTAGACCTCTATATTATAGTGAGTGTATCCCACACTGCGCGTACAGAATACAGACCACTAGACCTTTATATTATAGTGAGTGTATCCCACACTGCGTGTACAGAATACAGACCTCTAGACCTCTATATTATAGTGAGTGTATCCCACACTGTGCATACAGAATACAGACCTTTATATTATAGTGAGTGTATCCCACACTGCGTGTACAGAATACAGACCTCTAGACCTTTATATTATAGTGAGTGTATCCCACACTGCGCGTACAGAATACAGACCTCTAGACCTTTATATTATAGTGAGTGTATCCCACACTGCGTGTACAGAATACAGACCTCTAGACCTTTATATTATAGTGAGTGTATCCCACACTGTGCATACAGAATACAGACCACTAGACCTTTATATTCTAGTGAGTGTATCCCACACTGCGCGTACATAATACAGACCACTAGACCTTTATATTATAGTGAGTGTATCCCACACTGCATGCACAGAATACAGACCTCTAGACCTTTATATTATAGTGAGTGTATCCCACACTGCGTGTACAGAATACAGACCTCTAGACCTTTATATTATAGTGAGTGTATCCCACACTGCGCGTACAGAATACAGACCTCTAGACCTTTATATTATAGTGAGTGTATCCCACACTGCGTGTACAGAATACAGACCTCTAGACCTTTATATTATAGTGAGTGTATCCCACACTGCGCGTACAGAATACAGACCTCTAGACCTTTATATTATAGTGAGTGTATCCCACACTGCGCGTACAGAGTACAGACCTCTAGACCTTTATATTATAGTGAGTGTATCCCACACTGCGTGTACAGAATACAGACCTCTAGACCTTTATATTATAGTGAGTGTATCCCACACTGCGCGTACAGAATACAGACCACTAGACCTTTATATTATAGTGAGTGTATCCCACACTGCATGCACAGAATACAGACCTCTAGACCTTTATATTATAGTGAGTGTATCCCACACTGCGCGTACAGAATACAGACCTCTAGACCTTTATATTATAGTGAGTGTATCCCACACTGCGTGTACAGAATACAGACCACTAGACCTTTATATTATAGTGAGTGTATCCCACACTGTGCATACAGAATACAGACCACTAGACCTTTATATTATAGTGAGTGTATCCCACACTGCGCGTACAGAATACAGACCACTAGACCTTTATATTATAGTGAGTGTATCCCACACTGCATGCACAGAATACAGACCTCTAGACCTTTATATTATAGTGAGTGTATCCCACACTGCGCGTACAGAATACAGACCTCTAGACCTTTATATTATAGTGAGTGTATCCCACACTGTGTGCACAGAATACAGACCACTAGACCTTTATATTATAGTGAGTGTATCCCACACTGCATGCACAGAATACAGGCCTCTAGACCTTTATATTATAGTGAGTGTATCCCACACTGCGCGTACAGAATACAGACCGCTAGACCTTTATATTATAGTGAGTGTATCCCACACTACATGTACAGAATACAGACCACTAGACCTTTATATTATAGTGAGTGTATCCCACACTGCGTGTACAGAATACAGACCACTAGACCTTTATATTATAGTGAGTGTATCCCACACTGCGTGTACAGAATACAGACCTCTAGACCTTTATATTATAGTGAGTGTATCCCACACTGCGCATACAGAATACAGACCTCTAGACCTTTATATTATAGTGAGTGTATCCCACACTGCATGCACAGAATACAGACCACTAGACCTTTATATTATAGTGAGTGTATCCCACACTGCGCGTACAGAATACAGACCACTAGACCTTTATATTATAGTGAGTGTATCCCACACTGCATGCACAGAATACAGACCTCTAGACCTTTATATTATAGTGAGTGTATCCCACACTGCGTGCACAGAATACAGACCACTAGACCTTTATATTATAGTGAGTGTATCCCACACTGTGTGCACAGAATACAGACCACTAGACCTTTAAATTATAGTGAGTGTATCCCACACTGCGTGCACAGAATACAGACCACTAGACCTTTATATTATAGTGAGTGTATCCCACACTGCATGCACAGAATACAGACCACTAGACCTTTATATTATAGTGAGTGTATCCCACACTGCGCGTACAGAATACAGACCACTAGAATTTTATATTATAGTGAGTGTATCCCACACTGCATGCACAGAATACAGACCTCTAGACCTTTATATTATAGTGAGTGTATCCCACACTGCGTGCACAGAATACAGACCACTAGACCTTTATATTATAGTGAGTGTATCCCACACTGTATGCACAGAATACAGACCTCTAGATCTTTATATTATAGTGAGTGTATCCCACACTGCGTGCACAGCATACAGACCTCTAGACCTTTATATTATAGTGAGTGTATCCCACACTGTATGCACAGAATACAGACCTCTAGACCTTTATATTATAGTGAGTGTATCCCACACTGTGTGCACAGAATACAGACCACTAGACCTTTAAATTATAGTGAGTGTATCCCACACTGCGTGCACAGAATACAGACCACTAGACCTTTATATTACAGTGAGTGTATCTCATACTGTGTGCACAGAATACAGACCACTAGACCTTTAAATTATAGTGAGTGTATCCCACACTGCGTGCACAGAATACAGACCACTAGACCTTTAAATTACAGTGAGTGTATCCCACACTGCGTGCACAGAATACAGACCACTAGACCTTTATATTATAGAGAGTGTATCCCACACTGTGTGCACAGAATACAGACCACTAGACCTTTATATTATACAGAGTATATCCCACACTGCGTGCACAGAATACAGACCTCTAGACCTTTATATTATAGTGAGTGTATCCCACACTGAGTGTACAGAATATAGACCTCTAGACCTTTATATTATAGTGAGTGTATCCCACACTGCGTGCACAGAATACAGACCACTAGACCTTTATATTATAGTGAGTGTATCCCACACTGCGTGCACAGAATACAGACCACTAGACCTTTATATTATAGTGAGTGTATCCCACACTGCGTGTATAGAATACAGACCACTAGACCTTTATATTATAGTGAGTGTATCCCACACTGCGTGCACAGAATACAGACCACTAGACCTTTATATTATAGTGAGTGTATCCCACACTGAGTGCACAGAATACAGACCACTAGACCTTTATATTATAGTGAGTGTATCCCACACTGCGTGCACAGAATACAGACCACTAGACCTTTAAATTATAGTGAGTGTATCCCACACTGTGTGCACAGAATACAGACCACTAGACCTTTATATTATATTGAGTGTATACCACACTGCGTGCACAGAATACAGACCACTAGACCTTTAAATTATAGTGAGTGTATCCCACACTGAGTGCACAGAATACAGACCACTAGACCTTTAAATTATAGTGAGTGTATCCCACACTGCGTGCACAGCATATAGACCTCTAGACCTTTATATTATAGTGAGTGTATCCCACACTGCGTGTACAGAATACAGACCACTAGACCTTTATATTATAGTGAGTGTATCCCACACTGTGTGCACAGAATACAGACCACTAGACCTTTATATTATAGTGAGTGTATACCACACTGCGTGCACAGAATACAGACCACTAGACCTTTAAATTATAGTGAGTGTATCCCACACTGAGTGCACAGAATACAGACCACTAGACCTTTAAATTATAGTGAGTGTATCCCACACTGCGTGCACAGCATATAGACCTCTAGACCTTTATATTATAGTGAGTGTATCCCACACTGCGTGCACAGAATACAGACCACTAGACCTTTATATTATAGTGAGTGTATCCCACACTGCGTCCACAGAATACAGACCACTAGACCTTTATAATATAGTGAGTGTATCCCACACTGCGTGCACAGAATACAGACCTCTAGACCTTTATATTATAGTGAGTGTATCCCACACTGCGTGTATAGAATACAGACCTCTAGACCTTTATATTATAGTGAGTGTATCCCACACTGCGTGTACAGAATACAGACCACTAGACCTTTATATTATAGTGAGTGTACCCCACACTGCGTGCACAGAATACAGACCACTAGACCTTTATATTATAGTGAGTGTATCCCACACTGCGTGCACAGAATACAGACCACTAGACCTTTATATTATAGTGAGTGTATCCCACACTGCGTGCACAGAATACAGACCTCTAGACCTTTATATTATAGTGAGTGTATCCCACACTGCGTGTATAGAATACAGACCACTAGACCTTTATATTATAGTGAGTGTATCCCACACTGCGTGCACAGAATACAGACCTCTAGACCTTTATATTATAGTGAGTGTATCCCACACTGCATGCACAGAATACAGACCTCTAGACCTTTATATTATAGTGAGTGTATCCCACACTGCGTGTATAGAATACAGACCACTAGACCTTTATATTATAGTGAGTGTATCCCACACTGCGTGCACAGAATACAGACCTCTAGACCTTTATATTATAGTGAGTGTATCCCACACTGCGTGTATAGAATACAGACCACTAGACCTTTATATTATAGTGAGTGTATCCCACACTGCGTGCACAGAATACAGACCACTAGACCTTTATATTATAGTGAGTGTATCCCACACTGCGCGTACAGAATACAGACCACTAGACCTTTATATTATAGTGAGTGTATCCCACACTGCGTGTATAGAATACAGACCACTAGACCTTTATATTATAGTGAGTGTATCCCACACTGCGCGTACAGAATACAGACCACTAGACCTTTATATTATAGTGAGTGTATCCCACACTGCATGCACAGAATACAGACCACTAGACCTTTATATTATAGTGAGTGTATCCCACACTGCGCGTATAGAATACAGACCACTAGACCTTTATATTATAGTGAGTGTATCCCACACTGCGTGTATAGAATACAGACCTCTAGACCTTTAAATTATAGTGAGTGTATCCCACACTGCGTGCACAGAATACAGACCACTAGACCTTTAAATTACAGTGAGTGTATCCCACACTGCGTGCACAGAATACAGACCACTAGACCTTTATATTATAGAGAGTGTATCCCACACTGTGTGCACAGAATACAGACCACTAGACCTTTATATTATACAGAGTATATCCCACACTGCGTGCACAGAATACAGACCTCTAGACCTTTATATTATAGTGAGTGTATCCCACACTGAGTGCACAGAATACAGACCACTAGACCTTTATATTATAGTGAGTGTATCCCACACTGCGTGCACAGAATACAGACCACTAGACCTTTATATTATAGTGAGTGTATCCCACACTGCGTGCACAGAATACAGACCACTAGACCTTTAAATTATAGTGAGTGTATCCCACACTCTGTGCACAGAATACAGACCACTAGACCTTTATATTATAGTGAGTGTATCCCACACTGCGTGCACAGAATACAGACCACTAGACCTTTAAATTATAGTGAGTGTATCCCACACTGAGTGCACAGAATACAGACCTCTAGACCTTTAAATTATAGTGAGTGTATCCCACACTGCGTGCACAGCATATAGACCTCTAGACCTTTATATTATAGTGAGTGTATCCCACACTGCGTGTACAGAATACAGACCACTAGACCTTTATATTATAGTGAGTGTATCCCACACTGCGTGCACAGAATACAGACCACTAGACCTTTATATTATAGTGAGTGTATCCCACACTGCGTCCACAGAATACAGACCACTAGACCTTTATATTATAGTGAGTGTATCCCACACTGCGTGCACAGAATACAGACCTCTAGACCTTTATATTATAGTGAGTGTATCCCACACTGCGTGTATAGAATACAGACCTCTAGACCTTTATATTATAGTGAGTGTATCCCACACTGCGTGTACAGAATACAGACCACTAGACCTTTATATTATAGTGAGTGTACCCCACACTGCGTGCACAGAATACAGACCACTAGACCTTTATATTATAGTGAGTGTATCCCACACTGCGTGCACAGAATACAGACCACTAGACCTTTATATTATAGTGAGTGTATCCCACACTGCGTGCACAGAATACAGACCTCTAGACCTTTATATTATAGTGAGTGTATCCCACACTGCGTGTATAGAATACAGACCACTAGACCTTTATATTATAGTGAGTGTATCCCACACTGCGTGCACAGAATACAGACCTCTAGACCTTTATATTATAGTGAGTGTATCCCACACTGCATGCACAGAATACAGACCTCTAGACCTTTATATTATAGTGAGTGTATCCCACTCCCACACTGCGTGTTAATTAGAGATCCAGACAGACTAGACCTTTATATTATAGTGAGTGTATCCCACACTGCGTGTAAGAATACAGACCACTAGACCTTATATTATAGTGATCTGTAGTCACCTGAATAGACCTATTTAGTGAGTGTATCCCACACTGCGTGCACAGAATACAGACCACTAGACCTTTATATTATAGTGAGTGTATCCCACACTGCGGTAACAGCCTGACCTTTAGTGGGGTATCCACACTGCGGTATAGAATACAGACCACTAGACCTTTATATTATAGTGAGTGTATCCCACACTGCGCGTACAGAATACAGACCACTAGACCTTTATATTATAGTGAGTGTATCCCACACTGCGCGTATAGAATACAGACACAGACCTATAGACTTTATCTGTATAGTGAGTGACCTTATATGAGTGTATTCCACACTGGCGTGTATAGAACTAGACCTTATATTATAGTGAGTGTATTCCCACACTGCGTGTATAGAATACAGACCACTAGACCTTTATATTATAGTGAGTGTATCCCACACTGCGTGTATAGAATACAGACCTCTAGACCTTTATATTATAGTGAGTGTATCCCACACTGCGTGTATAGAATACAGACCACTAGACCTTTATATTATAGTGAGTGTATCCCACACTGCGTGTATAGAATACAGACCACTAGACCTTTATATTATAGTGAGTGTATCCCACACTGCGTGTATAGAATACAGACCACTAGACCTTTATATTATAGTGAGTGTATCCCACACTGCGTGTATAGAATACAGACCACTAGACCTTTATATTATAGTGAGTGTATCCCACACTGCGTGTACAGAATACAGACCTCTAGACCTTTATATTATATTATAGTGAGTGTATCCCACACTGCGTGTATAGAATACAGACCTCCAGACCTTTATATTATAGTGAGTGTATCCCACACTGCGTGTATAGAATACAGACCTCTAGACCTTTATATTATAGTGAGTGTATCCCACACTGCGCGTACAGAAAACAGACCTCTAGACCTTTATATTATAGTGAGTGTATCCCACACTGCGTGCACAGAATACAGACCACTAGACCTTTATATTATAGTGAGTGTATCCCACACTGCGTGTATAGATTACAGACCTCTAGACCTTTATATTATAGTGAGTGTATCCCACACTGCGTGTATAGAATACAGACCTCTAGACTTTTATATTATAGTGAGTGTATCCCACACTGCGCGTACAGAATACAGACCTCTAGACCTTTATATTATAGTGAGTGTATCCCACACTGCGTGTATAGAATACAGACCTCTAGACCTTTATATTATAGTGAGTGTATCCCACACTGCGTGCACAGAATACAGACCTCTAGACCTTTATATTATAGTGAGTGTATCCCACACTGCGTGTACAGAATACAGACCTCTAGACCTTTATATTATTGTGAGTGTATCCCACACTGCGTGTATAGAATACAGACCACTAGACCTTTATATTATAGTGAGTGTATCCCACACTGCGTGCACAGAATACAGACCTCTAGACCTTTATATTATACTGAGTGTATCCCACACTGCGTGCACAGAATACAGACCTCTAGACCTTTATATTATAGTGAGTGTATCCCACACTGCGTGTATAGAATACAGACCACTAGACCTTTATATTATAGTGAGTGTATCCCACACTGCGTGCACAGAATACAGACCACTAGACCTTTATATTATAGTGAGTGTATCCCACACTGCGCGTACAGAATACAGACCACTAGACCTTTATATTATAGTGAGTGTATCCCACACTGCGTGTATAGAATACAGACCACTAGACCTTTATATTATAGTGAGTGTATCCCACACTGCGCGTACAGAATACAGACCACTAGACCTTTATATTATAGTGAGTGTATCCCACACTGTGCGTATAGAATACAGACCACTAGACCTTTATATTATAGTGAGTGTATCCCACACTGCGTGTATAGAATACAGACCACTAGACCTTTATATTATAGTGAGTGTATCCAACACTGCGTGTATAGAATACAGACCACTAGACCTTTATATTATAGTGAGTGTATCCCACACTGCGTGTATAGAATACAGACCTCTAGACCTTTATATTATAGTGAGTGTATCCCACACTGCGTGTATAGAATACAGACCTCTAGACCTTTATATTATAGTGAGTGTATCCCACACTGCGTGTATAGAATACAGACCACTAGACCTTTATATTATAGTGAGTGTATCCCACACTGCGTGTATAGAATACAGACCACTAGACCTTTATATTATAGTGAGTGTATCCCACACTGCGTGTACAGAATACAGACCTCTAGACCTTTATATTATATTATAGTGAGTGTATCCCACACTGCGTGTATAGAATACAGACCTCTAGACCTTTATATTATAGTGAGTGTATCCCACACTGCGTGTATAGAATACAGACCTCTAGACCTTTATATTATAGTGAGTGTATCCCACACTGCGCGTACAGAAAACAGACCTCTAGACCTTTATATTATAGTGAGTGTATCCCACACTGCGTGCACAAAATACAGACCACTAGACCTTTATATTATAGTGAGTGTATCCCACACTGCGTGTATAGAATACAGACCTCTAGACCTTTATATTATAGTGAGTGTATCCCACACTGCGTGTATAGAATACAGACCTCTAGACTTTTATATTATAGTGAGTGTATCCCACACTGCGCGTACAGAATACAGACCTCTAGACCTTTATATTATAGTGAGTGTATCCCACACTGCGTGTATAGAATACAGACCTCTAGACCTTTATATTATAGTGAGTGTATCCCACACTGCGTGTACAGAATACAGACCTCTAGACCTTTATATTATAGTGAGTGTATCCCACACTGCGCGTACAGAATACAGACCTCTAGACCTTTATATTATAGTGAGTGTATCCCACACTGCATGTACAGAATACAGACCTCTAGACCTTTATATTATAGTGAGTGTATCCCACACTGCGTGTACAGAATACAGACCACTAGACCTTTATATTATAGTGAGTGTATCCCACACTGCGTGCACAGAATACAGACCTCTAGACCTTTATATTATAGTGAGTGTATCCCACACTGCGTGCACAGAATACAGACCTCTAGACCTTTATATTATAGTGAGTGTATCCCACACTGCGTGTATAGAATACAGACCTCTAGACCTTTATATTATAGTGAGTGTATCCCACACTGCGTGTACAGAATACAGACCTCTAGACCTTTATATTATAGTGAGTGTATCCCACACTGCGCGTACAGAATACAGACCTCTAGACCTTTATATTATAGTGAGTGTATCCCACACTGCATGTACAGAATACAGACCTCTAGACCTTTATATTATAGTGAGTGTATCCCACACTGCGTGTACAGAATACAGACCACTAGACCTTTATATTATAGTGAGTGTATCCCACACTGCGTGCACAGAATACAGACCTCTATATCTTTACGGGCCGATGCAAATGTTGGAGACACCTGTTTTCTCTGTGTACGGCATTTTTTCAAGCACAGTAAGCTAGTCAAATGCCTGTGCTGTGAAAACATAATGGCATTCATAGGGTTAGAAGTATTAGAAGTAACACTTACCATTAATCCTGATGTCCAGCGGAGTCCACAGCATGCTGGTCATCTTCTGTCCTTTTCTTCAGCCTTCTCTTCTTTCTTCTCTTTTTTCTTCTCTTCATTCTTCTCTTTTTTCTTCTCTTTTTTCTTCTCTTCTTTCTTTTCTTCAATCTTCTCTTCATTCTTCTGTTCAGTCTTCTCTTCAGTATTTTCTTCTTTCTTCTCTTTAGTCTTCTCTTCTTTCTTCTCTTTAGTCTTCTCTTCTTTCTTCTCTTCTTTCTTCTTTTCTTTCTTCTCTTCAGTCTCCTCTTCTTTCTTCTCTTCAGTCTCATCTTCTTTCTTCTCTTCAATCTTCTCTTCATTCTTCTCTTCAGTCTTCTCTTCTGTCTTCTCTTCAGTCTTCTCTTCAGTCTTCTCTTCTTTCTTCTCTTCTTTCTTCTCTTCAGTCTTTTCTTCTTTCTTCTCTTCAGTCTTCTCTTCTTTCTTCTCTTCATTCTTCTCTTCAGTCTTTTCTTCTTTCTTCTCTTCAGTCTTCTCTTCTTTCTTCTCTTCAATCTTCTCTTCAGTATCCACTTCTTTCTTCTCTTCAGTCTTCTCTTCTTTCTTCTCTTCAGTCTTCTCTTCTTTCTTCTCTTCAATCTTCTCTTCTTTCTTCTCTTCAATCTTCTCTTCATTCTTCTCTTCAGTATTATCTTCTTTCTTCTCTTCAGATTCTCTTACGTCTTTTCTTCAGTCTTCTCTTCAGTATTTTCTTCTTTCTTCTCTTCAGTCTCCTCTTCTTTCTTCTCTTCAGTCTCCTCTTCTTTCTTCTCTTCAATCTTCTTTCTTCTCTTCAGTATTTTCTTCTTTCTTCTCTTCAGTCTTCTCTTCTTTCTTCTCTTCAATCTTCTCTTCAGTATTTTCTTCTTTCTTCTCTTCAGATTCTCTTCTTTCTTCTCTTCAATCTTCTTTTCAGACTCCTCTTCTTTCTTCTCTTCTTTCGTCTCTTCAATCTTCTCTTCATTCTTCTCTTCAGTCTTCTCTTCTTTCTTCTCTTCAGTCTTCTCTTCTTTCTTCTGTTCAATCTTCTCTTCAGTCTCCTCTTCTTTCTTCTCTTCAGTATTTTCTTCTTTCTTCTCTTCTTTCTTCTCTTCTTTCTTCTATTCAGTCTTCTCTTCTTTCTTCTCTTCAGTCTTCTCTTCTTTCTTCTCTTCAGTCTTGTCTTCAATCTTCTCTTCTTTCTTCTCTTCAGATTCTCTTATGTCTTCTCTTCTGTCTTCTCTTCTTTCTTCTCTTCAATCTTCTCTTCTTTCTTCTCTTCAGTATTTTCTTCTTTCTTCTCTTCAGTCTTCTCTTCTTTCTTCTCTTCAGTCTCCTCTTCTTCCTTCTCTTCAGTCTTCTCTTCAATCTTCTCTTCTTTCTTCTCTTCAGTATTTTCTTCTTTCTTCTCTTCAATCTTCTCTTCTTTCTTCTCTTCAGTCTCCTCTTCTTCCTTCTCTTCTTTCTTCTCTTCAATCTTCTCTTCAGACTCCTCTTCTTTCTTCTCTTCAGTTTTCTTTCTTCTATTTAGTCTTCTCTTCTTTCTTCTCTTCAATCTTCTCTTCATTCTTCTCTTCAGTATTTTCTTCTTTCTTCTCTTCAGTCTTCTCTTCTTTCTTCTCTTCAGTATTTTCTTCTTTCTTCTCTTCAGTCTTCTCTTCTTTCTTCTCTTCAATATTCTCTTCTTTCTTCTCTTCAGTATTTTCTTCAGTATTTTCTTCTTTCTTCTCTTCAATCTTCTCTTCATTCTTCTCTTCATTCTTCTCTTCAGTATTTTCTTCTTTCTTCTCTTCAATCTTCTCTTCAGTCTTCTCTTCAGTCTTCTCTCCTGTCTTCTCTTCATTCTTCTCTCCTGTCTTCTCTTCTTTCTTCTCTTCAGTATTTTCTTCTTTCTTCTCTTCAGTCTCATCTTCAGCCTTCTTTTCTCTCTTCTCTTCAGTCTTCTCTTCTTTCTTCTCTTATTTGTACGCTTATTTTTTCTCTTCCTTCTTCTCTTCAGTCTTCTCTTCAGTCTTCTCTTTTTTTGTCTATTCAGTCTTCTCTTCTTTGTTCTCTTCTTTCTTCTCTTCAGTCTTCTCGGTGTAAAAACAAATTAAAGGTATTGATACAATGCAGAAATATCTGTCACCGTAATATATAGTTTAACCCCTTGAGTGCCAAAGGAGTACGCAATTCATTGAAAAGCAATGTGTTGCGTACCTCTATGGCATATTAACTGATTGTGCCATTGTTACCAATGGACTTAGCCATGACGTGTGCCAATACAAGTCACCCTCTTTCTCCCTCCAGTGCCCCAGGTATTACTGATTGGTTTTTGGGTCTCTTTGCCAGGTCTCTTCGAGCCAGCTGATCTTCAGTACGAATTAAAGAGACAGAACTCTACGGAGCCTTCTCTATCTGAGATGGTTCTTGTGGCCCTACGGATCCTACAGAAGAACCCGCAGGGCTTCTTCCTGGTGGTGGAAGGTGGGTAAGCTTTTCTTCAAACATATAGTTGCCTTTACACACAGTGAGGCTGATTGTATAAGGTAACATATGGAGCAATCTTGGGACAGAGCAACTGCACTATAGGGGACAAATTATAAAACTTCGTGAGGCTGATTGTATAAGGTAACATATGGAGCAATCTTGGGACAGAGCAACTGCACTATAGGGGACAAATTATAAAACTTCCCCTTCTGAGAAGTCAGGAGAAGTCAGGAATACTGTTCTCCTCCCCGTTATCCCACTGAGAGGCCAGGAATACACTGCTCCTCCCCATTACCCCACTGAGACGTCATGAAAAGACTGGTCCTCCACATTATCCCACAGAGAGGCTAGGAATACACTTTTCCTCCCCATTATCCCAATGAGTGGCCAGGAATACACTTTTCCTCCCCATTATCCCAATGAGTGGCCAGGAATACACTGTTCCTCCCCATTATCCCACAGAGAGTCCAGGAATACACTGTTCCTCCCCATTATCCCACAGAGAGTCCAGGAATACACTGTTCCTCCCCATTATCCCACAGAGAGGACAGAAATACACTGCTCCTCCACACATGGGAGAGAGGCAATGTGAGGGCAACATGGAGATGGTGGGGGCAAGTTGGAGCCCAAGGGGGGCATTGTGAGGGCAATGTGGAGCTGATGGGGTCAATGTGGAGCTGATGGGGGGCAATATGAGGGCAATATGGAGTTGAATGGGGCAATGTTGAGATGGTGGGGCAATATGAGGGCAATGTGGAGCTGATGGGGTCAATGTGGAGCTGATGGGGGGGCAATGTGAGGGCAATATGGAGTTGAATGGGGCAATGTTGAGATGATGGGGCAATATGAGGGCAAAGTGGAGCTGATGGGGTGCAATGTGGAGCTGATGGGGTGCAATGTGAAGGTGTTGGGGGGACAATGTTACGGCAATATGGAGATTTGGAGCATTATGGAGATGGCCGGGGGGGGGCGCTTCAGATATCTGTGCCTACAGGCTCCTGAGATGTAAATCCGGCCCTGTCCTCCTCATTATCCAACAGAGAGGCCAGAAATACACTGCTAGTCCCATTATACCCCTGAGAGGCCAGGGATACACTGCTCCTCCTCATTATCCCACAAAGAGGCCAGAAATACACTGCTAGTCCCCATTATGCCACTGAGAGGCCAGAAATACAATACTAGTCCCCGTTATACCACTGAGATGCCAGGAATAGACTACTCCTCCCCAATATCCCACTGAGAGGACAGGAATACGCTGTTCCTTCACATTATCACACAGAGAGGCCAGAAATACACCAATCTTCCCCATTATCCCACTGAGAGGCCAGGAATATACTGTTCCTCCCAATAATCCCAATGAGAGGCCAGGAATACACTGCTCCTCCAAATTATACACTGAGAGGCCAGGAATACACTGCTAGTCCCCATTATACCACTGAGAGGCCAGGAATACACTGCTAGTCCCCATTATACCACTGAGAGGCCAGGAATACACTGCTCCTCCCCAATATCCCATTGAGAAGCCAGGAATACACTGCTCCTCCCCATTATCCCTCTGATAGGCCAGGAATACACTGCTCCTCCCCATTATCCCTCTGATAGGCCAGGAATACACTGCCCCTCCCCATTAGCCCACTGAGAGGCCAGGAATACACTGCTCTTCCTCATTATTCAACAGAGAGGTGAGAAAAACACTGTTACTCCCCATTATCCCACTGAGAGGTCAGGAATAACATACCTCCCAAGTGTCCCTCTTTAGGAGGGACAGTCCCTCTTTTTGAACCAAATCTCTCTGTCCCTCTTTCCTACCCTGGTGTCCCTCTTTTTAGGAGATCACACTGTGTGGTGTGTATATTAGTGTATTAAATTGCTCTACAGCAATAAAACTCATATATATGTTTGTATAAATGTCACTACATGTGTATATAAATTAGTCTGTGATTAAAACACGTTGGTCTTGTTCTAAGTCATTTATTCAGTTACACAAGGAGGTGTCAATAGGTCACAAATTAACCTAAAAATACTCAGTAAAGCCTCGCCTACTAGCCACACCCCCAGCTACACCCCCTAAAACACTAGTGTCCCTCTTTTGCCATCTGAAATGTTGGGGGGTATGGAATACACTGCCCCTCCCCATTAGCCCAATGAGAGGCCAGGGATACAGGCAATACCCAGTTTTCCCTCTGATAATCAATCAGCTGCTTGTCCTTCTACATTACTAGTAATTCACCTCCTGTAGGTACGCGCAGGGCTGGACTTCCCACTAGGCAGGTGGGTAACTGCCGGGCACCTGCCTAGATTGGCGGTGGACAACATGAGGCTCTCCAGCTGCCGATGGCCAATAACTCCAGTCATTCCCTGACATCGGTTGGCTGATGGGGGATATTGGTTGTTATAGTCTGGCAGACTCAGGTTGCCCATCCCTGGCCTACAGCGCCAACGTTATGTTGGCTGCACCTACATTCTGGATTAGGGTTCTGGTCATAGTGACCCCAATGACCCCTCAACACTCTGCAGCTCCTGTTTTTTGGGGGGCTGGTGACGTTACTAGCTGTTATTTAACACATTAGATCAGTGTTTCTCAACGTTAGTCCTCGGGGCACACCAACAGTGCAGGTTTCCAGGTTGTTCCTGCTTAATCACAGGTGAGTAATTAGTGTCTCAGTCATTGTGATTGATTCACCTGTGGTTAATTAGGGATATCTTGAAAACATGACCTGTTGGTGTGCCCCGAGGACTGGAGCTGAGAATCACTGCATTAGATGCTTGAGAGGCCTTAGACACATTGCAAATCACTGAGTCATAGACCTTTCTAGGATTCAATGAGTTAATAGCACATTTAACCCTCTGCGTGTCAGAGGAGTGAGCAATGCATTGCTTTATAATGCATTGCTCACTCCACTGGCACTCAAAGGGTTTAATCAATGGACCAAGGGTCTGTTCTGTGCCAGGCAATAGTGTGTTAGGTTGGGGATTGGTCATGTGTACAACATGGGCGTGGTCATGGGCGTGGCAAAGGGCACCCGAAATGTAAATCCAGCCCTGTGTATTCTGATTCATGGAAACTCCCCTCTTGCCCCTGTTCTCTAGGTGGGCGAATAGACCATGGGCACCACGCAGGGAAGGCCAGCCTGGCACTGCACGAGGCGGTGGAGCTGGACAGAGCCATTGGGGCCGCACAGAAACTGACCTCAGATACTGACACCCTCACTGTGGTCACCGCTGACCACTCCCACGTCTTTACCCACGGAGGCTACCCACCGAGAGGGAACCCCATACTAGGTAGGTACCCCGGAATATATATATATATATATATATATATATATATATAGATAGATAGATATGAGATAGATAGATAGATAGATAGATAGATATGATATAGATAGATATGAGATAGATAGATAGATAGATAGATAGATAGATAGATAGATAGATAGATAGATATGATATAGATAGATATGAGATAGATAGATAGATAGATAGATATGAGATAGATAGATAGATATGTGATAGATAGATAGATAGATAGATAGATATGAGATAGATAGATAGATAGATATGAGATAGATAGATAGATAGATATGTGATAGATAGATAGATATATAGATAGATAGATAGATAGATAGATATGAGATAGATAGATAGATATGCGATAGATAGATAGATAGATAGATAGATAGATATGATATAGATAGATAGATAGATAGATAGATAGGTAGATAGATAGATAGATAGATAGATAGATAGATAGATAGATAGATATGAGATAGATAGATAGATAGATAGATAGATAGATATGAGATAGATAGATAGATATGTGATAGATAGATAGATAGATAGATAGATAGATAGATAGATATGAGATAGATAGATAGATAGATAGATATGAGATAGATAGATAGATAGATAGATAGATAGATAGATAGATATGAGATAGATAGATAGATAGATAGATAGATAGATAGATAGATAGATATGAGATAGATAGATAGATAGATAGATAGATAGATATGAGATAGATAGATAGATAGATAGATAGATAGATAGATATATATGAGAGATAGATAGATAGATAGATAGATAGATAGATAGATAGATAGATAGATAGATATGAGAGAGATAGATAGATAGATAGATAGATAGATAGATAGATAGATATGAGATAGATAGATAGATAGATAGATATGAGATAGATAGATAGATAGATAGATAGATAGATATGAGATAGATAGATAGATAGATAGATAGATAGATAGATATGAGATAGATAGATAGATAGATAGATAGATAGATAGATAGATAGATATATATGAGAGATAGATAGATAGATAGATAGATAGATAGATAGATAGATAGATAGATATGAGATAGATAGATAGATAGATAGATAGATAGATAGATAGATAGATCGATAGATAGATAGATATGAGATAGATAGATAGATAGATAGATAGATAGATAGATACATAGATAGGTAGATAGATGTGAGATAGTGTCACCGTTTTTGATGAACACTCAGATAAGACTAGTAAGGTTAAAATTACTTTATTGAAATAAAGTACAGACAGCAATAATGTAATAGGCACACAGGCTCAAAAGGACAGTACAGGTACAGTACAATACACAGTGGCAGAGTATGCACAATATGAGGAAGATGTACTGAGAGTAGCCAGTCCCCTAGCGGGCTAGGGTGAAGAGGAGGCAGCGACTGGCTGATGATGGTATTGAAACCTAGAACCCAAAGGAAATCGGAGGCCCACGACTCAGACTACTGGCAGCAAGGGCCCTAGATCACTAGGGATAAATGGAGGCAACGCAACACAGGCACTGGCAACAGGGACCCTAGAATGCTAGGAGTCCAGAGGCAGACAACAGGCACTTAGACCCAGGAACGCTAGGGTCACACAGGACCCGGTGGAGGATACTGGCAGCTCAGACCCTAGTACACTAGGGTATCAGAAGGACCAAGGCAATCGCTACTGGCAACAGAGACCCTAGAACGCTAGGGGTGGATCGAGGCAACGTATCACGGAAGGCAACAGGTGTCCTAGTACATACAGTACCAAAATGGTATACCACGCAACAGCTGGCTCTTGAGCCTTACGGCTACTGCTGATGGCAAAACGAGACAATGAACCAGCCTAGAGGATCTGGGTACAGGAAGGTTCAGGAGGTAATGCTCCCACAGGAATGCCTGCAACTCCCACAGAGAGTCAGCCCAGCTAGTGGTAATCAGAGCAGAGGACACGTACAGATAACAATAATAACACAGTTTGAGCTGAGACAGCACGGAACCGGTACTTCGCATGTGCACACCGCCAGGGGTGGTTAACCAGTATGAGCGGCTACAGCAGCAAGTGCTCAGCCCAAGGTCGACAACGTATGCGATAGCACCAACCCATCGCCACAACAGCAGAAACTCAGCCAGATCAGTCAGCAGCGTAGCGGGTTCTCAGCCAGATCAATCAGCAACGGAGAGGGTTCTCATCCAGATCAGTCAGCAAAGTAGTGGGTACTCAGCCAGATCAGTCAGCAACGTAGCGGGTACTCAGCCAGGCCAGTCAGCAACGTAGCGGGTTCTCATCCAGATCAGTCAGCAAAGTAGCGGGTACTCAGCCAGGTCAGTCAGCAACGGAGAGGGTTCTCATCCAGATCAGTCAGCAAAGTAGCGGGTACTCAGCCAGGCCAGTCAGCAACGTAGCGGGTTCTCATCCAGATCAGTCAGCAAAGTAGCGGGTACTCAGCCAGGCCAGTCAGCAACGTAGCGGGTTCTCAGCCAGATCAGTCAGCAACGTAGCGGGTACTCAGCCAGGTCAGTCAGCAACGGAGAGGGTTCTCATCCAGATCAGTCAGCAGCGTAGCGGGTTCTCATCCAGATCAGTCAGCAAAGCAGCGGGTACTCAGCCAGATCAGTCAGCAAAGTAGCGGGTACTCA